>JAHWFP010216735.1:52146-78564 GCA_023313725.1 Lithobius niger | reverse complement strand
TAAGGCCATTGGTCTTGACATGGCTAAGGCCATTGGCCTCGACATGGCTAAGGCCATTGGTCTCGACATGGCTAAGGTCATTGGCCTCGACATGGTTAAGGCCATTGGTCTCGACATGGCTAAAGCTATTGGCCTCGACATGGTTAAGGCGATTGGTCTCGACATGGCTAAAGCTATTGGCCTCGACATGGTTAAGGCGATTGGCCGCGACATGGTTAAGGCCATTGATCTTGACATGGTTAAGGACATTGATCTTGACATGGCTAAGGCCGTTGGCCTCGACATGGCTAAGGCCATTGGCAGGTTCAATTCCTGATCAGGCAGTATGACATGTATATTCAAAAGAAAAGGTGCACAAGTTTTCATCCATATTTTAGTTGGCAGAACACTTTTCAAGCTTACAGTTCTGTCTCGGATATGGTTATGAGAAAGGGCGCGAAATGTTCAGTTAATGCAAATTTTGCGAATTTTCATGTTTTGAATGTTTAGCAAATGAAATGAATCCTGTGATATGAAAAAATAATAATAATAATTTTGAACATTTCAATCTTTTTAGGAGATTTTGTAACCCGGGAGCAGTTTGATAAGTATTTGGCTTCATCGGCAAAGGATGATCTCACTGGTGACGTCATGGGCTTAGTTTCAGCTGGCGCTACTAGCGTCAGCACCCTCGCTCAAATTGACTACTCCCAATCCGGAGGACAAATTGCGTGGGAAGTGGCGAGTGCCATTGTACCACTCATAGGAACAGCCTTGGCACTCATACCAGGAGTCGGGGTGATTGTTAGTGGCATATTTTTAGGACTGTGGACCTTAATATCGCCGATGTTTGCGCCCAAAAAGGACAATCCCATGGAAAAGATGATAAAGGAATTAGCACAGAAATTGGACAAAAGAATGGATGAAAAATTAAGTAATTTGGTGAATCTCGCAGTTTATGGGGAAATTGCAAGAAATAACTACATCTGCACTAAGTACAATTACATTACCAAGCCGTACGCTGAAAACTTTAAAACCAACACTGCTCTCCAAGTCCACGACCAAATCAAAACTATTGTATATCTTAACGATTGTGATAACTTCCTTAAAGATACCGCAGAAGCTTTCGTATACAATGAATACGCCGATGTCCTCTGGGTTCCCGGTGCAATTACGACATCGGTAAGGCTCGGTTTTTTAGCAGAAGTCATTAAAAATGGCCACTTAATGGGTTTACAGCGAAATGTCGTAGCAATGTACTTCAAGGAATTAAAGAAGGACACCCAAAGACAATTTGAGTTTCATTACAAAGGACTCGAAAAGGTATGGGACCGTGTTAACAGTCAGCATTACGACGACAGCAAAGATTACATGAAAGATATAAGCAAGGTAGAAAAATCCGCATGCAGATTGCAAAGTCAGTTTTATTACTTTGATCGGGAGTTGTATCCATACGGAATGCCGACAGTACTAAATGACGCCGACATGTTTGCTAACATCAAAATGGCGGACCACCGTAAGTCTGGAGATGGTGACATCAAACATCTTCAGATCTTCTTCAAGGTAAAGAAATCGACTTATACCAAGAACTTACCGACTCGCAAAGATCCATATACTGCATTAGAGTTCATGAACTGCTTTCTCGGGCCGATGGACCTCATAGCTCCCAGCACGTTTTGGTTTAACTTCCAATCGCTCTCGGCCAGGAACCGGTATTCCTACGAATTCAGGGTGTTGTACCTTGATAACTACATCTACTATAGTCAAGAGATGAGCGTTCCAATACTTAGCGACCTGGATAAAAACACCCCAAAATTCAGGGATTATTTAGCAGTTCATAAAAAGGTTAACGCTAATGAGGATATTAGCAGTAGAACTTGCTTAAATATCGAATTCGTCTTCGCGGATCACGACAGGTACAACGAAAGCAAGAAACTTGTTGATATTCCTGCCTGGGCACACTGGAAGACTTGTCCTTATGCCCAATTCGATTATCCTACCTGTAATACTGGTATCACAATGTATCGAGGCAGATTTAAAATTTTTTCTGCCGGAACTTTCAACCACAATCATGAAACCTTAAATTCTCTTATTGTGATAGATGATCCCACTCAAAGGTACTCGTCTGGTCCAACAGAACCTGCAGGATATTTGGTCGGAGTGGAAATAATACTACGTCCACGTATTGGTTAAGACAAGCCTCAAATAATTGATAATCCTAGGAAATTGAACATGGTGTGGATTTCAGCGACCTAGCTTATTTGAGTTGTTTCTAAACCGAAAACGAAGAAACATATGACACCGGTTTGTGTGCAGATCAGATATGTAAGATGAAGGTATAATATGAAGTACAAAACCAGTTTGTTATTAAGTGTTCATATGTTTCTTTGTTACAAAATAAACTTGAATATTATGCACCACTTTCGTTTTATTTATTAAATAGAAAACAAAAAAGAAACAGTTTGATGTTTAAGGTAAGGTTTAGCTGAACCAAAGTCAAAACAGCTAAAGAACACAAATAAGCTTTCCTGTTAGGTTTAAAACCACAATGTTGCTGACGTGTTAAGGCAACGTGGAATTTTACTGCTATACAGTCATGGCCAAATTATTATGGAATTCGCCAAAAACTACATTTTTCCAAATAGAAGCATACATTGACTATTTAGGTTACTTAACTTATAATAAAACTTCATATTAGTGTTAGGTATGTGTTTCATTCCATTTCATAACACTAGATGGCACTGTGTGATGCTTTTTGGCAACTTTCCTATGCTTGATACCATAGGTCCACGAATCATTGCAAATGGCTGACTGCAAGGCTCTCACCAACACTACTAAGAATTTTAGGCTGGTTCCCTTATTACGAAATTGAACAAAGATGTACATTAGTAGTTTTTATAGTTTTAGGCTTCTAGAAATGTAGTTGAACGTATCTGATTGATGTTTTTGGTCCAGTTCAGGTTCAATTCTGCCAAAGTCATCCAAATGGGTAAGATGAAAGCTCCTAGTCCCCGTAAACATGGTCAAATCAAGTTGTTATTGAAAAACACAAACGTGGCACGGAAGGATTTAGCAAAACAATTGCAAATTTTACCTCAGATGGTTAACTTGGTAAAAAGAAAATCTATAGAGGGATGGGCATGCATCACCCAAGCGAAAAAGATGTGGTAGACATGCCCATGATGATCGTAAAGTGATTCATCTTTATCAAAGCAATCACAAACTGATCTCAAAGCAATCACAAACTGATCTCAAAGCAATCACAAACTGATCTCAAAAAGTTAAAACAACGTTGGGAGTAATCAGGGGTTATTGCAAGCCCAGGAACCGTCAGGAGGCGTCTGTGTGCAGCTGATATGATAGCTCGATGGCCACGAAAGAATCCGGACATCACGCCGCGAATGATGAAACAAAAACTGAACTAGGCAAACTTGGGATTCTCACCAATGGAATAGATAAAACACTGTACAGAATGGGTATTGATGTGTTTTGCCTTACTCCATTGTTGAGAAACCCTAGCCTTGTACCGATTTGCACAGTCCAGTCTGTTTCATCATCCTCGGAGTGATTTTCGGTTTCTTTTGTGGTCGTCGAACTTTCAGGCCAGCTGCTCACAGAAGCCTCCTAAAAGTTCCTGGGCTTGCAATAACCCCTAATTGTTCCCAAAGTTGTTTCAACTTCTTGAGGCCTGTGGATGTGAAATTTGCAATTATTTTTGGAATATCCTTTTGTGGCAAGTTTATATTGTTCAATAGCAGCTCGATTTGACCATGTTTACGTGGGCTCAGAGCTTTTCATTTGTCCATTTGCATGAATTTAGCCGAATATTGTTGAATTGAACCTGAACACGATCAAAAACATCAGTCAGTAACTTCAACTACATTTTTAGAAGCTTAAAACTGTTAAAAAAAACTACTTCTTTGTATACCTTCATAATTAAGGCAGCAGCCAAAAATTGTTACCAGTGTTGGTGAGAGCCTTGCAGTCAGCCATTTGCAATGATTCATGCGACTTCTGGTGTCAAACTTAGGAAATAAGCAAAAAAGCATCACACACTGCCATCTACTGTTGTGAAATGGAGTTAAACCCATACCTAACACTAAAACGAAGTTTTATTACCAGTTAAGTAATATAAATAGTTATCATACGCTTCTAATTGAAAAAAATGTACATTTTTCGGTGAATTCATAATAATTTAGCCGTTACTGTATCTACAGCCACTGCAACCACCAGAAAGGCAAAAAACTGCAAATATTAGAAAAGGAGACACTAACAGTTATTTGACGCGTCAATACAATGCAAATGGAAATAGTGCCCAACTTTCAAATATTTTGATGCCTAAACACAGAAAAAATAATATAAAGCGGCAATGTTCCGTAGTGCTCAAATTTTTGAGTAGTACATTTCTAATATTGTTTATATTTAAATGCAAGTACCTTGGAGTTAACGACAATCCCGTACACACATAGCCACTCGGACCTCATACATTATCCTATTTTTATTTTTGGAATTAATTTTTCAGTTTTCTTCAGTCAAAGTCGTCTCCTTTCAATTCTGGAAAATTGGAAATTAGCCAACAGCGAAAATCATACACTAGAAATAACGTAGTTCAGTAAGCCACCTTTATGCACTTACGTTTCATCGGAGTGGCATGACCCGGATTCGAATCAGCTTTCGCCCCCAGATCACTTGCGTAGCGCCTTAATCGCTATGGCCACATCCTCCACTGGCATACAGATAACTCACTGAACCCGTTATTAAGGTCACAACCGTGACCAGGGCTCCATTCGACCGAAATTCACTCAGCCATAGACAATGGAGAGGGAAGACAAATCATAAGGCTCAATTCTATTTATTTCTCCTTTTAATTCATCATCATGTTGACGATACATATCATGCTACCGTTTTTTTAAAACCGTTTTTACCTGCGGGGTTCAAACGTAACTGCAAAGAACATTTATTTTGAAAATTTTGTTTTGGTAGTTGCAATGGTTGAGGACAGCAGTAAGGTATTACATAAACTTAACACTTCAGCTAAATTGTGGTATCTGTAACCTTTACAGAACACTAATTCTTGTGCCTTTACTGTTTTGACTTTGGTTTCGTTAAACCTTACCTTAAACATCAAAACGAGTTCGTTTTTATTTTCTAATTCGTGATATTTTGGCATAACATGTTATTATGTGTGCAGATAGGTGTGAGATCTCGTTGGTGTGCTGTATGCTTTGACCGCATTTCCACATTTCGTTACCTTTTGCACAGCTTAGTACGGATGTTTTTTCTATTTCGTGGTGTTATTAGCATTTATCTAGTTCAAGATCGCCAGTTGTCTCTTTGAATTTTAAAATAAAAATGAGACTGTTGTATAGATTGAATTTCCTAATGCTGAGCCAGATTCAAAATTAACGACTTCATACCATAGGTTGCTGAGGTGCAAAGTTTTGGAATGCTTAATCAAACTGTGAGCAAATTATGTAACTACCCTGAGATTTAACCTGAGATTTAAATTCTGGCATTTGGCATCACAATATTTTATGTTTTGATTCACTTTGCGTTATATTGATTGATTGCTAACTTCACTATACTTTGTACTGAAAATCTACATCCTAATTCTGCACTATGGGAGCGTTGCTCAACCAGTAAGCCACACCCAAAAAAGTGGCACCTGAAGCCGGATACGGCAGTGATGCATACGAAAAAATTTTCAGCACCACTGATTAAACTGGGCAAGCGAACAGCGCTTCCCCAGCCTTTGTATGGCCCTCTTCCGAAACATTTTCCCGCCAGTACACATCCGAATAATTCGGCTCTGCCATTACTCCATCCAACAACCAAAGCCGCCTGCGATCTACCTACCACCAACTAGTTTTCGACTAAGCCAATATCACATGAAATCAAAACTTTTAATTCTTTTTATTCCTAAGGTGGAGAAGTTTTTGTAGTTGGGGCTTGCCCCTTACGCTACCCTTTATGGTATCCAGAATCAATTAACAACGAAGGCAGAATAGCATAGCAAGAACTGCCAAAGTCAAAGGGTTAAGGGTCAAAAGGTTTTAGCGAGCGTTAACCACACCCGTCATCTGCCTGACTGCCAAAGTGATACATTCACAACAATGGATTTTTGGCTTCACTGCAAGGCATGCAACCCATTGCTGCGCACGGTTGTCATCAAAAGCTAGTTGCCCCATGCTGTATTAAATATGCATTTTTGGCTTTACTGCAAGGCATAGCTGCCCCTTGCTACAAAGGCTATTGTTATCAAAGATAACTGCCCCATGCTGCATTAACTGTAGATTTTTGGCTTCACTGCAAGGCATACTGCTCCTAGCTGCAAGGACTATTGTTATTAAAATCTAGCTGCCCCTTGCCGCAGAAATATATCCTTTTTCAGATCATCAGACAACTTTTTAACTATTTTTTCTTCAAGTTGGTACTCATGAGTCGCGGGATCCGATCTGGCATTCGCTTGCACGACAGCCAACCACTCTCACCACTTGGCTTTGCTTGTTCATATTATTCGGATTTCCCAGTGCTCCCTCAATACGATTGTAGTGCCGTTTGGGAGTTCATGATGGTGACTTGTGCTGGAACGTTCGGTTGAAAATTAATAGCATTTTCAAACGGAAATGTCCAGGACCCGACTTCTGTCAATGGGAACACTAGTTAAAGTAGTCGTACGGAAACTAAAATTTGCTTATTATGGTGCTAACAAAACTTCTCCACCTTAGGAATAAAAAGAATTAAAAGTTTTGGTTTCATGTGATATGGGCTTAGTCGAAAACTAGTTGGTGGTAGGTAGATCGCAGGCGGGTTTGGTTATTGGATGGAGCAATGGCAGAGCCGAATTATTCGGATGCGTACTGGCAGGAAAATGTTTCGAACGAGGGCCATACAAAGCCATCTAGGAGATCTGGGGAAGCGCTGTTAGCTTGCCAAGTTCAATCTGTGGTGCTGAAAGTATGCATCACTGCCGTATCCGGCTTCTTGTGCTACTTTTTTGGGTGTGGCTTATTGGTTGAGCGACGCTCCCACAGTGCAGAATTCAATCTAAGTTTAATTTCCTTTAACGAATTTTATATAGAGTTAAATAGAGATTAGAAGTACATTGCCAAACGAGCCGAGTGATCGTGATAAAATATAGGATTGAAGGGTGTGTACTACCTTATTTCTTTGCCAAATAATTGGTGCTTATCTTCACAAGACCAGTAATAATAGTTTGCTTCAATGAATGCCAGGAGGAACACACACACAAAAAAGCTTGTGCTTAAGCCATCACGCAACACCTGTATCGCATTACACAACACTTGTCGATTCCAGTGCGCAGAAGTTACTAAGCTCAAATGAAAATTAGAAGCAATTAACCAATTACCCGAATTGCCTGTTTGTGAGCAATGTTAATAACAAGTGTCACAGTTATGATGTTTTCCTTGAAATGACACGTCTTGCGATGCTCAATAACAAACATAGATATAGAGTAGCAATTATCGCAAACAGCAGTAAGGTATAAAAGCATCCAATCCTTTGCTTCTAAGAGTTGATCGTCGAGGAGGTTAACCGCTCGGTACAAACGTAAGTAAATTCCATTTATTCTTTTTATGCATTTATCCAAGTAACTAACAGATCAGGCTTTGTAACGAAATAATTGATTTATATGTTTTGACTTTACAGTAAATTGGTAAACTGCCACCATTGTACATCAGTACCTTTCGGTAGAGTGTGGAAACTGTTTCAGGTCTAAAATTAAGCTGTTTTAAAACAGTTTGTTTACAGGTACTTTTTGGCTTCAATTTGTTCACGAAGGTTCTTTTTTGTTTGTAACCACTAACGGTACACCTAGCCTCAATCCAATTATTCCCTGAAGCAATCGTTGATCACCACTCTTACCAGTATCGATGATACCGATGTTGCAAACTATGATGCAATGCAATACATTAAGGAAACCGATATAATTTTAAGAAGTGGAAATATCGGTTATAATAATGAATTCCTTGTCATTGGTGAGGTAATTAGATATCTGCTTAGATAAGGTTATTTTTCTGCAAAATTCATAGGAGTTAAATTCAGTTTAGGTTAGCGTGAATGTAGCAAAACCGACTTTCACGAAGGAAAACAGGAAATGAATGCCTTTGCAACTTTTACACGTGTCTAAGTCAAGTTGCAAAACTGAGCCACAATGGAAACACATCTGAGAGGAATGTACCGTTATGTTATGATCCATAGGAAATATAATAGCCCGATCCTCTCCTTTTTTTGGCAAACAAAATGTGAGGAGGGCTTAATACACCTATAAGCCCACCACGCGCCATGGCTGTTTGCTGTGACGTGCACATCACGTGAGTGGGCTAGTCCAATCAGATGGCCAAACAGCCGTTGTTCTCGGTCGTCATTGGCTAACTCATGGTGACGTCACGGCAAACAGCCATTGTGCATGATATAAGAACTATGACTTAACTTCCCCTTTGCATTTGGACTACTAGATTGAACTACAGTCTTTTGCGAACGTGAAGGGTCGTTGCGTCTTGAAAAAAGGGAGCGGAGGAACCTTTAAAAAATATTGGCTAAGAGCCCAGCGTTTGCAAAGTTGCAATCAACGAAAGTAAAACGAAATGTGACCCCCAAAAAAAGCGTTTTAAGACTGCTGAAGCGCTTTGGGGGAAATATTCCCTCATACGAGTCGTTAAACGGCGCTTCGGACAAAGAACCCGTCCCCCACTCTTTCCGTTCCACCACTTAAAAATAGACAAATAAAATACGACGAGCGGCGTCTCTGAGTCGTGACGCGTGTATCACGTGATTGCACCAGTCCAATCAGATGAAGAAAATGCTGCGATTTTGTTTCGTCAGTGGCAAACTCATTATGACGTCACAACACAAGAGCCGTAGTACGTCGTTTACCTCAACCAACCATAACAATCGTTGAGATTGAGTTGGGCATTTATTGTGGCTTTTACGGGGAATTCCTGCAATACTAACACAAGGAAACAAGAGAATCTCTGTAGCTAAAAAAAAAAAAAGAAAGAATAATATACGTGTAAAGCTGTAAACAACGCTCTGATAAACAGACATTTCACAAAAAATAAAAAATGGAGGGGTGGTGGTGGGATTTGTTCTCGAATTTATTTGCTTTTAATTTTAGTCTTGTTTGGACTTTTTTTTTCAAGGGCAATACACAGCTAGAGTAATTAATTTTTGTCAGAAGTATATAAAGTGCTCCGTAGAAGTGTGTCAAAACACTAACTGATTTAATGTACTCTAGCGATTGGCCGGTCACGTGAATTCGTAGTGGCACTATTATGCCTACAATTGTAACATTTTTAAAACTTTCCGACCTGTTACCTGAAGACCAGGTGACCCAGGTCACCTTGCGAACCGACTTGACCCAGTCACGTGACGTGCCCTGGTGACTCAAATTTAACCAGTTGATTGTAGGGATTGGTCTCAGCTTTTGATCGCACTCTCGTCAATGTTGGATGTTCTCGTACTGTTGCTAATTGCAACAGCACCGCAACTGGCCTTGCAAATGAGGCCTATCTCACAATCTGCCTTCTTTCCAAGCACTTCACTATAGTCCAACAAATATTTTCTCGTGTAACCACAACATGTAATACCGTTTCTCACAATGAAATATTTTCCTGGGCATCATGAAATGAAAACAGACACCGACTGCGCCTTCGTATCCCCTGTCCCCTCCCACATCCCCTCCGCCTGCGAATCCTCCATTGTGTGGTCTGAACATTGAGTGGTCCCTAACAAAATCCTTGTTGTTTTGTTAGGGAAGTAAATAGCGTTTTCAATGGAGAGCGCCACTCTTCTTCTGAGTGTGGCTGAATTTCCTGTTTCTCCGTTTTTATACCAAGCTCGACATTAACCCGAACAACGATTGTGCATGCAGCGATTGTTACTCAACCAACTTTGAAACTATTCAACTCGGCTGAAATAGTCAGCATTACTGAAGCAATATTGCTTTCGTTACTGATTGTTACAGGGCACGTCCGTTCATATTGTCGGCCGCTCACCCTTTTTCTTTGCTACAGTGCCAAATTAGAACCCGCTCGCCCTCTTTCATTGCTTCTGCCTTTAGTGAATTTGAGCCGTTTTTATTGGCTGTCATGAACACTGATATGGTCCGAACCCAAAAGATGCATCCCCACAAGCGAAATATATTTAAAGATAGTCATGTGTTGCCTAGCCGTCAGATTGTAATTGCTTAACTGTTTGATAACAATGAAATTCCACGTCCTTCACCATTCCAAAACGAACTACAGCCATCGCAAGTTGTTTACTTTAGATCTCTTACTAGAACTTATTCCCCTTATTAAATTACTTTATTTCTCAAACGAATTCACAACTAGCACCCTTATCACATTAATTTAAAGTAGAGATTCGTGTTGTGGCAGGAGAGTGCTTCCAACTCAAATACTGTCCATAAAACATACCAAACAATACTTTTAGTATTGGTTATCAGCCATTTTCCGAGGAGTGAGATACAACAAAGTCGAGGCGCTCAGGATCGAGCCATTGTTGTATCTCTCCGAGGAAGTGGCTCATAACCTATTTATAACCCAGATCCACGATCGGCAGTCCAACAACAATTCGCTATCACGAACAACAAAGAACGAATCGGGCTGACGTTCTTTTGCTCAGAAAGCTCGACGTTACGACAAAGATGTCATTGTTGACAGCATTGTTATTCCTTGTTTGTTGAAGGGATATTCGTTGTTGAGTTTTCGTTGCTTGAACGTCGATGGGTCTTCAGAGTCAAGCAACAATGCTCTGGATACGAAAAACTTTGATAGTTGTTGCCTGAAGGAGTTATTCGTTGTTGAGTTTCCGTGGCATGAACGGTGATGGGTCAATTCGGACTCGTTTAATAATCCGTGAACACGAGCAAAAATACTGTTCGAGGATGCAGAGCAGGCGTGATATCCGATATCACTCCTCCTTTTTGTATCTACGTCCTGATCCATTGTTGCAATCCCATCGTGTTGAAAGTGGTGAAATTGGGTGGTAAGGACTTTAATCTACAACGATGGTAGCAGGTTCACAATTTGAGGCGTTCCAGCTGTGATACCGCCGATTTGAGGCTGTGGTTGCCGCTAATGAAGGTGCTGGTGCCGCCATTGATAATCTACTCCAGAGCTTTTCAACCTTTTTTGACCCGAGGTACCCTTAGATTTTTTTGCGGACCCAATGTCACCCCTGTCCCAAAGTTGAAGAGCTATTTTCTTCAAGCAAAAGGATATTGCTCTCCCAAGGCACATGTCACTGCACATACCCAACCAAACACGTAATTGTTTATTACTATACAGACTACCAACCTATCCTAGCCAATTTTGCCCTGAATAGTCCTTTACCGGAGATCGAGCTACATGGCTATGAGCCCCAGCAGAGGAGCCTCGCTGCTGCATGCGATTGCCGTTTAAGGATGACGACATGCACTTTTGTGGGATTTTTTTTACGATTCCCTCTGCCTCGTGGCACCCTTTAACCTCCTTCGCGGCACACAAGGGTTTCCCGGCACACTGGTTGAAAAGCACTGATCTAGTCCAACAAGTATGGTAACAAACACACGGCTTAAATTAACTGTAAAACTGTTTCCTAAATATTTGCCATTACAAGCAAACGTTAGAACAAATATTCCAATAGGTATTTACTTTTAGAAACTGATGTTTGAATCGAAGCATTCCAATCCTTCGCAATCTGCAGACCTTCAGGAGCTTCGCCAACGCCGGTAATGCCAACATGGCGTGCCAACTTCCTGTTATCGTCTGAATGATATTCGCGAGAGGCCAATCCTACAATTTATTTATTTATTTATTATATTTACAAAATTATTGTAACGCCCTAAGAGCATACCAGGAATTTCAGATGAAAACAACAATTAAAAAAAAAAGAGAAGAAACATGTTGGCTCTCTCGCCTCTGCTCTCACCTGAATGATATCCGTGAGATACACGTCCCATAATTCATCATTCCTGACGTAATCACTCCTAAGGTGTAACAATATAATCTATCTACTTCTACAGGGAAGAGGAAACCTAACGAAATATTATAGGAAGGTTGCCACAAACGTGAAGACGCTGTGCTTCTTAAAAATGATGCAAACGTCAATTTATGAAATCAAAGAGCTATTGGAAAATTAGCTCAAACTTTTGCCTGTGGTAGGATAAATTTTGCAAATTGTATCACAGTTTGACTGTAGCTGTGAGTGTTTTTCCCTAATCGTCGGGCTTAAGTTTTTCCAATATACTGTCTGGATGGATTTTCGGCCGACAGGACGAGTCATGCATTGTGGGATTGGCCGGATTTTCTGCCGACAGGACGAGTCATGCATTGTGGGATTGGCCTCCATTCCAATCTGATTCATACGACAACAGAAAGTTTGGTGATTCCTTCTGTTTTAAAACTGTTGTTTTCATCTCAAATTGCCATTTGCTTATTTTACGGCCGTTACAATAATTTTAGAAATAAAGTGAATACACAAATAGATTGTCAGATTGGCCTCTCGCGAATCTAATTAAGACGAGAACAGGAAGTTAGCTGGCGCCATGTTGGCGTTACAAGACGCCAGAACAAATGTAGAGAACAAAGATTTGGAACGCATGGATTTTCTAGTATACAGCTGCTATACCCCCTGCTTTAGCTCACTAACTCCATTCCATTCATATGGATAAATACCTCACGCATGCGTAAGAAATCCAACCCCTTGTATCGACGAGGGTTGACGCAACCAATCACCAGTTGCGCTTGGTACCCGTCAACCTTTCATATCCTGTGGTCCTGGGTCTGATGCCTTTGGCTGTGGACTTCAATATCAAAGCCTGTATTACAATGATTACTAATTACCACCTTGTAACAATTGTAACCTATACTGTATGCTTTTCTACGGCCATTGTTGTCATTGCCTGGGACGTGTGGCACGATTGGTCTCATGGTAACCAATTTGATACTTGCCGAACTAAGAGGTCTTCCTCGGCGAGTCTTTCGGCTAGTCCATTAGAATTCTTATCATTTTCCCCGGACTATATTGTAACCCCAAGCCTTCTTCATGTCTTGGCCTTTGCTGGCTGCCGTCCCTGGCTATATGGCGGGCGAGCTCTGGACATCTACATGACCATTAAAACCTGAACCGCTAAAGATGGAGTCAGCCCATTTCTTCCTTAGGCCTAAGCACCATTCTTTCCATCTCCCAATGTGTCGGCCAGTTTCACCACTTAACATCCGTCGACACACCTCTAACAAATCCATCAGTCACGTCGAAGGTGTGACGTCACTTCCGCTCAACAGACACTTTTGGAACACTCTGTGGAGTTTGAACTTGATCGCTTATCATGGCTAAGCCTTAAAAACACTACATTACGAGCCAAACTACCCTCAATAGTCACGACAGGCGCAGTGGTGGATGGGTGGATTTCGATGATACCACTGGTAGTGATTCTGCGTCCAGTCTATTTTTTTGAAAAGGGAAGTAGGGCAGGGGAAGTTGAGCCGGAGGTTCAGCAGCTTACGAACTGTAATCAGCGTAAGTAAAACAGAGAAAAAACAAGAAAATAAGGGTGTAATATCCCCCAAACATGTGTCGTTAAGGAGTTGCTTGCTCTTCGCCCTCCCCTCTGCCGCCTACCGCCGTAAACGTTTGAATGGTTTCGGCGCTTTTTATTGGGCCTTTTTATGGGAACTCCGTTAAAACACGAAGAAGCATGCGAATCAAATGCCCCGAAAGAAAAAAACAAAAAATACAAAAAAAAAAAGAATAATTTCGCTTTAAAGCTGAAAACAATGCGCCAACAAACGAGACGGAGAAAATAAAAGCAAAGAAATAAGAAATAGCTCGACTTTTTTACGGCCGTTTCTAGAAATACAACTCGTTATAAAGGAGAGGGGTGGGTTTCCTTCTTGTAGACGAGCTCAGTGCTGTGGGATAATTAAATTATACTGTGTGCTTATAATTTAATTATCCTGCAGCACTCGCCCATGTACAAGAGGGAGAGCAAACCCTCCTCTTTGTAAAGTGTTGTGTTTCCAGAACCAGATATAAAAAAATCGAGATAGTTCTTCGTTTTTGTTCCCGATTTCTTTTTGTTAAATCTCGTTTGGTGGTGCGTTGCTTTCAGAATTATATAGCGACGCAAGTAAAGGATGTAGAAAGATGTATGTAAGGATGTATGAGGATGTATGTAAGGATGCGTAAGGATGTGTGTAAGGATGTGTAAGGAAGTATGTAAGGCTGTACACGGATGTAAGGATGTGTGCATGGATGTGTGAGGATGTATTTAAGGACGTGTAACGATGTATGTAAGGATGTATAAGGATATACGTAAGGATATGTAAGGATGTATACGGATGTGGGGTGTATATAAGAATTATACAAACGTATGTGATGTATGTAAGGATTTGCAAGGATGCAATTTTGTAATTTTGGTAGTGAAGCGTCTGTCTAATAACTAAGAACTAATATTAAAAATGCAAGTAACCAATATTTATCCTCTTTTAAATCCTAATTGTAGCAAATGTAGGTTTTCCACCACCACTCACCGTCCAGGGCAAAAAAAAAAGCATTTTTTTTTTTTAGCTATAATCGGCCTAAAGTTTGTCATTGTAAGTGAATGGGACAAAGAGCTATTCCCCCCCCCACCAAAAAAAAAAAAATCTAATTTGACTAGTCGTTGAAATAATTTTGAAATTTTCCCTTTGAATATTTACGTTTGCGTAGTTTTTCCAGTGGGAGTAGCCTATATTCAATGGGACAAAGTTAAAATTATGTTCTAAATTATTCAAACTAGCATTTGCGCAAATTTAGAAGTTTACTTAATTCACTTTTATTCGCTTAATTCACTTTTATACTTAGGCCCAGTGGAGCACGTTTAAACCATATATTATTTATTTATTTATTTATTTATTGAGTGTGTTTAAGTTGGGAGACTCCTCTTTGGAAGAGTGACTTCTCCTTTAAACTTACTAAATGTTCTGTTATTACACTACTGAAATAAAACCATAAATCACCTGTAAAAAGAATTATGGGGCGAGGTGATCGTATGGTTAGCACTTCTGTCTCAAATGCCAGGGGACGCGGGTTCGAGCCTGCCCCCCAACCACTTCAGGCATTTTCGAGAAGAGAAGGACCCGATGATACCTCGCGTTCAAGTAGATTGTGATATGCAAAAGATCCTACGAATTCTCCACTAGCAAAATTGTCCCCCTCTCCTTCTGGTGACTTCGGCTGGGGCGTCAAACCTATTTTCAGTGCTCTGTACTTTGTTGTATTTACAGTACGTATCCTTGAATGAGTGACCTATAAAGAATCGAGTCTGCTTAGTCCCGCTCTCAGGGCGTTTTTAGTTGAGGTTACAGAGAAATATTATTTAAAAATAAAAATGATTCACGACCGTCAAACCTGCGTGACTGGTGATTGAACAGAAAAATTTCAGTTATTTTACCGTTCAGTCAGATTCGATGGTCTGACTTCATGGTGACTGAATCATAAAATAACTGAAATCGTTCACAGTGCGCACTTTGGGACGACATCGCTGGATTCGAATCAAATGGGAGGTTAATTAAGGCTAGGTATTGATCCGGAGGTACCGGGTTCGATTCCGGTAACATCATGCCAAGGAAACAGAAGTCATTACAACGGTTTAAGAAAACTTAGTGTCCACGGCCTATCTTGAGTTCTCCGCAGAACGAACACAGGTAATCGATTGTACGTTTTCAGTAGCAGAGTGCCTTGTTGATATCCAAGATGGTTACAAAAACAATGGCGGCCATCGATTAAAGCCACCCCATCCAGGAAGACGTAGCCGCTCACAAAATACTTGCAGGACTGAAGATAGCAATTTCTCTCTGTTGTATACTTTGAGTAAACATTTGTACCTGCTGAATCATGCTCAAAACCTTTACGCACTTCCCCAATTATTCATAAAATAACAGAAGCAAATATTTTATTAACCGTGATTCCACAGTACGTATTCATAAAAAAATTAAATTTTTCACAGCGATTCAGTGCGTTCAACCGTTCATAAATATTCGCTGAAAACCACCCACCCCATTCCTCTTGTACTAAGTCTCGGCTTTAACATTTTTTATTTCTCCAACTTTAGCAATAAAACCTGTGCAGATTCTTAACAAATACGCTTCCAAATGCTAATATTTACTTCTTCCCAGCATAAACAAGCTCCTCGAATTGCGTTAATATAAAATTCCTCAAAATGTTCATGTTTTGAGAGCCACTGCGCTTTCTATTTCCGCCCCTCACTTGTATAATAATATGCCAAGTGATATCTTTCCCACCATCTGCCACCACCTTATGAAAATGGATGAGTTTTCGCATTCTCCCACTTTTATTTCTCGATATTCCGTACGCTTTGGGCGTGCGAACGTGGCGGCCCGACAACCGCTTTCCCACACGTTGAAAGAACTTGGGAATTCGTTTCGTTAATTAATAACGCTATACCTACTTGTTTTGAATAAGTTAAGCCGAATTAAAACATTTAGAAAGGACGAACGTACGCCGCAGGATATCCGGGGCCCTGGTCTAGAGTTTTCCTTTTCAAATCACGAGCGTTTTAAACAAAAAATACGCGAAAATCACGGCTCGTCCATGCTATCGTGGCTTTTGATGAAACTACATGCGATTTGAAAGCGTTTAAGTTAAGAATTTCCCCCCTCCCTCCCCCGTACACATTTATTGTATTACAAACAAAAACGTAAAGTGTGCCGTAAATAAAAGGGTTCTATGATTGAAGTTTCACTTTACTTGTTAAAATGTACACGGATAAAAATTCATAATTTTTTTTTATTGAAATAACCAAATGTACCATTGAGAAAATTACATCTGTTTAAATGCTGTTGTGCTTTACGTTTTTCATATATGATTGGTAAAGCACAACAGCACTTAAACAGATGTAATTTTCTCAATTGTACATTTGATTATTTCAATAAAAAGTTTACAATTTTTATCCATGTACAACTGTACATTTTAACAAGTAAAGTGAAACTTCAATCGTATAACCCTATTTTTTACGGCACACTTAACGTTTTTGTTTGTAACAGGGGTTAAAACAATGTAACTTCGGAATGGCTCGACCAATTAAAAAAGTGGTCTCTGGGAGGATGAAGCCCAAGGAAATTTCTGGCTTATATCATGTTTCAGATTGTCGACAGGTGCAGTAGTGTTTACTGAACCCGTGTCATACAAGAACAACAACAACAACAAGTAAACAGTTTTCAAATTTACGTGTGGCTTCCTACGTTTACTCTTGCACGCATTTACATAAAAGTTGGTGTAAAGTTTGGAAAAGTTGCTATCTACTATCTGGCCAAGTTTGGTCGAAATATATTGAATAGAAACGGAGAAATTAATAGTTTTAGTTTTGCTGGCGAGAGGACTTCAATCATATATATACACGGCTATGATTTTAATGCATCGGAAGGGCAATTTCAGCCTGGTACGTTTACAGTACTAAACAATTCGAAAATTGGGGAAAAGGAAACAACACCCCACAAGGGCCAAAGCTCGAATGTGGTGTGTTGTTTCCAAGTTAAAGCTACTTTCCGCCTGCCTTATAACAGCCACGCGTAGATCGCCACCGCGCATGATACCATTGCGCCATTTCGCGAGACTCGGCGTATAGTAATACACGGCCAGTTGAGATAGTAGCTGCGTTCTCAGTTGGCCTTGGGCGTAGTACACGAAACAGAATGAACACAAAGTTTGTGTCGTCGCAAACTGGAAACATTTTCGTATTTTCACATCACACTAGGATAGTATTTTATAATTTTTCTTCGACGATCTATTGATATAAATAATTTTAACTTTACCGCATTAGTCTTTTTTGATTTTTGATCTCATGGTAATTATTCGCAAACGATTAAAAAATAGTACATGCACACACACACACACAGACGAAACGCCATGGTTATTGTAAGCGCTCAAAGTATAATTTAATAATTGTGAGTTCCCTATATTCGACACAAAACTCGTAACCGCCACATTTTAAACCGGATTTTTGCAAGAGATTGACTAACAGTAAGTAAATAGACCGTTGGATCCATACTTAATGTGGAAAATCGAGAAAACTGGCGTTGGGAGAAATGTACCTTTAAAGGATAGAAATGGGGAAAAAAGAACATGTAGGCTATACACAACTACGGGATGGGTAATTATTTGTGTCGCGGGGGAGGATAGAGGAATTAAAGAAGGACCTGAAAATTTTCGAGGCATTCCTAACCCCAAGACCCTAAAAAAAAACCTTGATGCTCCCACCCAATATCCTGAAATAATCTGATACCCACCCCGACCGTAAAAAGAAAATTTCTCGCATGCCCTTTCAGGTTAACGGTGGGGATATCCAGTTGAGGGTTAACGTTAACCTTTTGGCTAAACTCGGTAACAAGGGAAAATAATGATATCCATCACGAAATAAGTTCAGGGCTAAGCAAAATTTAGCCTTTAGTTCGAGGACTAACTTAATACTGAATAGTTAGCCCCGAGATGTAAAAAGCGGTGATATCCATCCAGGATTTGCGTTATTCCTGAGCTTTAACAACAGTTTAACATAAGTATATCGAGGGCTGATTTATCCTGTAACATTCAGTCACAAACGAGGTCTAAGTAGTAAAGAGCTAACAAAACCCCAACTTAGTCCAACATGGATATCACCAACTTTTTTATCCAGTCCACTAACTCCCAGGTCGAGGTTTAGTTAGATCCAGGGTTAAGCTAGTCCGGGGCTAGTTTAGACCTCAACTGAATATCCCCACCGTTAAGTGTACGTGTTTTCCTCTGGACTAATTAAAAAATATGATTTCGCGTCGACAGGTTCCCACTGTGTGTGTGAAACAAGCCATTACTTAAAGTATGGTCTTGAAAACGTCCAAAGCAGTGTTCTTTCAGCAACCTTCAAACCGAGTTTCATATTTCGTGCTGGTAGAATAAATTTTGATTTAAGGGATGCATATCGGCACTGCTGAGGCAGTTCGGGGCAACATGTTGTCCATATACTCTTCACAACATCAATATAGTCCTATGTTTAAGCAAACAAAAAAAAACTACCCTTTGTCTGGATAACACCATCTCTGGTAATGGAATACTCGAATAATTGTTCGTTAAGAGCATATTCAAATATGATATAAGCCATTCGAATATTCGCAAATAAAAGTTCTGTGTGATTTTAGATTTTTTGATTTTGCAGTCCGAACAATGCTTCCTTCCCTTCCTCCTTCCATCCCAACCAATCGTAGTAGTTCTCATTTGCAAGCAAGTTCGGGGGGGGGGGGGGAGGTATGTATGGCATCTAATTTGATTTGCTATAGTAGATTAAATTAAACTTGTGGTCATATTAACGTGTGCCTTGAATTACCAACAGACTAAATAATACTTAGGTATTTAATGAAACACATTTTTTTTTGAGTGGGTTGGGGAGTCGGACCTAAACGTGGAAAAAAATTTTGAACGAATATTCGAATATTCGAACATTTGTTTGACGAATATTCCAAAAGTTTTTCATTTGCATAAAAATACGGTAACGGCACTATACAGCTGCCAGTTATTGGGCACTTTCATACACTCATCGAAAAACAGCGCTGAAGCCCCAACTCAATTGACACCAAATTATTGAAATTTAACAACAATGGCTTCATGCTACGTACCTCTTTTTTCACTCGACGACAAAACAAAGCCTCCGGAGGTTTAATTTCATGAATTTCAAGCAGAAGAGCAACCAAGGTACGTGTGTATTGTACTGTATGATACGCTACGGCGTTTTCAATTCTCATTAAAAATGTGTAAACGATCCTTTGACGTAGCAGTAAATCGTCCGAAAACTTTAAGAATAGTCACCATTACCGTAAAATAATGTTCGTTTAGCGCTGCAACACCGATAAATCTAATGATGGGAAGATATCACGTTTTTGTGCATCTCGCATACTCTAATCAATGCTACGATTGGGGTTTTTCGTTCTTCGTGCTTTCAGTTCAGCGCAACGCTTGGACGACGCGTCTAGCATGCTACGTGAAACCGAGCGTTAAGTCTTTTAAATATAGGTAGTCTTGCTGCGAGTAGCTATTTATTCTACCGACGTTTGATCATTGCTAGATGCCGTAGTTGAGGGTGAATATGAAATTTTGGAAGTAGCGTGAAATGACAACAATGTTTTAGCAATGTTTAAAATTACTGTTGCACTTCGTTCTTTATCCGTGTTGTTATTAATAATCCATTGAATTTGTTATGCAATACCGCATTCATTCAGCAGAAACAGGAAACTAATAGCAAATAAGTAACGGTCGACTACAGCAAATAGCGTTCGGTGAGCGAGAAGGTCTCGTTGCATAAACGCACCCTTAGGGCTTGGGACCCGTAGTCGGTGTGGTATCGCTCCCAAGGTATACAAACCGTAAAATCAACGGTCTTTTAACTTAGAAGCAGCTGGCACAATTATTTCAACAAACTCTAGGTTGTTTGGGTGCATGTTTATTTACATTCACCCATTGTAAATTCACGAAAACCACGAATCTATGGCCTTCAGAAAATGTACCATCGCCAGTTGTTTGTTTTTAGGTGGCACGAACCCAAACTTGCCATTGGCCGTCAATATAACAATAGATTGAGTAATGACTTTCTAACACGTGATGTCTGACAATGTGAACTTGGCGGACGGACCATTAGGATGGTTCTTGATTTTACGTATATGGAGAGAAGAAGGGCGAACAGACTAGTTTTTGAGCACAAACGTTACACCGGAAGTGACGTCATAAATTCTGCACAGCAGTGGTCGGCAAGGCCCGTTGAGATAGTAGCTGTGCTCCACTCCACAGCACAGCTACTGTCTCAGCGGGCCTTGGTGATCGGATAGGAATTTATTGAGATGCACGAAAGGAGGCACGCACTGCACAATTTCCGTGGAGTCAGTTTTGAATTTTCTGATTTTAGAGAATTTACCGGTATGGAGGGAGCAATGGACCATTTCCCCAACGCGAAGTTCCTTCCTTTAAGCAGCACCCTCCAATGAAATTGTGTCCATCACCACGCACTTCTTCTTCCCCCCCCCCCCCGCCTTCATCAATCTTCAGTTTCTGGTTTGCATTTTTAAAAGGCCATTTTAAACCCCTTTCTAATTTTAAAGTCATAACAAACCATAAATTAGAGCCAGATGCAAAACACATGGCGTCTCTTTTAAACCTTGTTTGCATACAGATGGCGCCATATGCCGACGGATTCCCAGCAGGTTCGTGAACGATTTTAAGCTGCAGTGATGCACACGGTTCTCAAAGAAAAAAAAAACAGAAAGACGAGCCTACTTCAGTTGTATCTGCACAACACAAACACCGTTTTCCTAAGCAGTACCCTCTGGGAAACGAACATTTAATAAGCCAACTTTCAGGGCCGTACAACAACCCTCCCACCCCCCTCCTCTGCAAAATGAAAAATGGTTAGGCTTCACCTCCTGGCTGGACAAGCGGAAAAAAGCAGATCTGCATCTTTTAAAAGGTTGTCAAAGCCAGGTTTCTGAAGGAAGGTTCTCGGATTGAGCGAGCAAAGCAAGGGGTTTCCATAGGGGTTTCCTTTTCAGCGCATTTCTCGCTTAGCTCACTCAGGCCTTCATTTGGCGCTGCTGTTACCTGCGTATGGGGGTGGGGGGGGAGGGGGGGAGGGGCATACTTCTGGAGGAATAGACATGCAGTCACGCAAGCAAACAAACAAATCGTATGTTCTGACTGACGCAGATGAAATGCAGACGTGCTAAGATATGTGGTGCCATCGAATTTGCCATCGATTTTGTTGTGCTCTGGAGATCGAAGAAACCATTTGTAGCATGGGACGACGCCAACAGAAGGAGTCAAACGAACGAAAGACGCTATTTGTTTATGTGCGTGTGTGTTCGCCTATTCCTCTGGAACCAAGGCACATTCAGACATACGAGTATAGCCAAATGAAAGGTTCTAACAGACGTATTTTCATCACTGTCTTTTAATTTTGGCTCTCAAGTGTGTGAATTACTGTTCATAATGCCAAAGGTTGATCGAACCTAGGTAATGATCTGAAAAATTCAGGATAGAGATAAGATAAGATATGTTTATCCTCAGAAGGAGAATGGAACACAAAATGGCATAACTTTGGATGCCACTAACAGTGACCCAAGTACAAAGATTAAAATTGCAAGAAAAAATTACATACGTTTAAGTAAAATTCCATAAAAGGATCATAAAGGTAAAATTATAAATCAAAACAACTCAACCAAACAAAATTTTAAAAACGGGCAATGTCACACAAAAAGTAAAAAATACTGTAAATACTCTCCAAGGAAAATTTTCTTTAACCTCCGTTTAAAAATCTCATGGCATGGGGCTAGCACGACATCCCTGGGCAGCGCGTTCCACGGGTGAACGACCCTATTCGAAAAAAAAAAAAAAAAAAAAAAACGTACGGAAGTTCAAGTTCCAGCGTTGTGAGGGAATGTACTCATTATCAGCAGGCCAGTATGGATCCCATAGCTATTGAAGGAGCCTGTCTCTCACCCTATCATGGAAGTCAGAGACTGGTGGGGACTGTTGCCAGGGTCCCCTTTTCATCCAGTTATGGAACAGATCAGGTTTTTCCGGAAACTAGACGGAGCACTGCCATCGCTTAGCCACCACGGCCACCAAATGCCGTTTTGAACATTTTGTCGCTACTGAACATGAATACAAATTACTTTTAGAAGTTAGGTCTCTTTTTAAAAGCTCCATTAGTACCTCCTAATAGGAGGGGAGTGAATTGGAGATGAAATTATTGAACAAGTCATTTCATTTGCCCTCCCACGCGATCTCACAATGCACTTATCGATGCGTACAATTCAATATCTGGCAAATCAATTTATCACCGTTGATCTGATTAATATTTCCCCCTTTCCCCCTTCCTAAAGTGCTCCTTTTGGTGCGTGTTTACGGTAGCCCGAAAAGGTTTTCTTCTATCAACTCAAGGTGTAAGGACAGAGACAAAGAAACAGTTTCAGGTCATATGTAAGGGTTCGTTTTAGGCAGACATGGTCTCAGCTGGCAGCTAGAAGCTAGAATTCTAAAATTAGAATTTACAATGCCATTTAGAAAATGAATCGAAACGAAGCTGCAGGTAAGACGACCAGTGAATTTACTTCCGTCGTAGCATCGGTGGTCTGCACAGTATACATATAATCGGGAGACCCGTGTAGTGCCGGAGCAAAGCGTTTGAGTGCCCGGGGCCAGTAGCCTATTGAGCGGGTCGCTTTATCGCTATTATACAGATTGTTTCCCAAATCTGCCGAAAAATGAACTCATCTCGGTGCCACAGAGATAATGCCAACACACTGAAAACACACGAGTCTGACATGTAAGTTGGCATGAGTCAAAAATATTTGTCTACATTTGAAGGATTACAATTGTATTTGTTTAATGACAGAGGTGCTCTGGCTGGCAAGAAAACTAACAATAACATGAATTTGGGCAAGAATTATTTAATTTTAGGCCCACAATTTGGGCCTGTTCTCAATGAAAATATTAAAACATTAAAAAAAGTGGAGGGATTTTTTTTAATCATTACCTACCAACAGTGGAGGACCCGAGAGTGAGGGGGGGGGGGGGCCAAAGAGGTGGTGCAATCCCCTCGACCCAAAGACCGCAAAGATTTAAAGTTAAGAGTAAGGTCTGGTTTACAGACCGCGCTCAACGATTACAGACACTACGCGTGATGTGGCGTCTGGAATCAATTCTGCTGTCAATCCGCATCCGTTTGATTGGTTACGTCAAAAGCTCACGTGTGAATTGATCAGTACCTTGATCTGTTGGGAACAGAAAAAAAGTTAGTCGCTCACCTCATAGCGGGACCAGCACTGGCGAGAGGCAGAGGGGGGGGCGGGGCGAGGGCCGTCGAGTTGCATTCTGTGATAGGAAAATGGCGGAACATTTACTACCGCTTACGAGTGGCCACTTTGTTGCCTTCCTTGACTCAAAAGCCTGCATGTACGCACTTTAATCATAGGCACGTTTTTGTAAGTTCTAATGAAGCAACCGCCTAGCTACAAGTGCAATTCAATTGCGTGATTTGCGCCACGTTGTCTGATTCGCATATTGTCGACTCGAATGAGCATCGCGGTTCTCTCTAAGCTTTCGGCCACAACACGCGATACACGCGATTTGTATCTCGCCGTTCGCGAATACAACGATCACAAGCGGATGGGCGATGTGTTTGCTGTTCCGCGTAAGGGTGCGTTTACCCTGAACGTCTAGCCCTTGTATCCTCGCAGCTAGAAGCTAGAAAGAAAGCATATGAAATTCGAACATGGCGGCGGGTTTAGCTCTGCCAGCTCGTAACGAAACGAGTTAATAATTGAGTATAGAAGCAATTGGGAAAATTGTTTCGTCAGGAGGAGTTCTGTATCTTACTGTCACGAATTAAACTTCAAGCATTTGTTTAACGATGTCGGATTTAGCTTATTCAGGAAGCGTTGTTACCATGGCAACGCTATCGCCATTAAATTTCAGCTGCTAGAATGCGCCCTTATCTATATTTGCGTCCGCTTAAGTACATATGAGTTTTTTCTCCATCAATGCGACAAATTAGGCATATAGGAAGTGAAAAAATTCGTCAAACTGGCTTTAAAACGTTTCAAAGCCACACAGTTACAGCTCATCACTGTTACGGAAAGTTTGATACTTCCATACGCAGAAACTCGTGAGCGTACTCGACAGAACGTTCCAAAACTGTCTCCAACACTGGAGAGTTCTTGATGCATTAGCGATGCCGTCAATTTAGTGAGGTACAGCACCACCACGTGCGACACAGTACCACGTGACTGCTGACACGGAAGTTGGCACGCAATCCCGCGTCCCAACAGACACCAAAATACCGACTTTTTATTCATTATTAAACCCTACAAAGAAGGTCCCCAAAAATTGTTTTTGCGTAAATTTGAATTTGATCAAATCCTTCAACCAAACGACCGCTGTTTAGCAAGGCCATAGTGGATCTTTGTAAATGTTGAGGCTGGGTTTATTGGCTTGTGTTTCTCGTATGTTAATTCTTAATTACGGCGTATCTACTAAATACTTGTAGGTTTGCGGGCAGGGAAAATTTAGGAAATGCGTACCGTGTGAGTTAAACAAGTTATTATCCGAATAAACCTATTTAAACCAATTATAATGAGAGTCGATTTGTTTTCTCTTGCGAATACAGCGATCGATATGGCTACTAATTGTCTAAGGGTGCGTTTAAGCAACGCGGCCTTATCGCTCGCCGAGAGCTATTTGCTAGTCAACCGTAATTCATTTACGATTTGCTTCCAGTTTTTACTCAATGAATGCGGTAAAAGATAACAAATTAACTGTATCATAAACAACAACACGGATAAAGAAAAAAGTGCAACAGTCATTTTAAACATTGCTACAACATGTTGTCATTTCACGCTATTTCCAAAATTTGCTATTCTTGCTCAAAGAACAGCTTCTATAGCAGTGATCAAACGACGGTAGAATAAATAGCTGCTCGCAGCGAGAATTCAAAATCCAACATGGCGTCCCACTTCGGATTTATCAAATCGAAGATGAACCATCGAATGCCGGCATTCAGAAATCGTTCCGCCGTTTTGTACTGCAGTAAAAATTGTTTTCTTGTTGTCATAAATCGACGCTGTCATGTTGCACGTATCATACGTTGCGTTGCGAGGCACGAGGAAAATGTCTGCCACCACGTTGTTGCCATGGTTACTACGTTCGAAATCCGCATTCTCCGGTAAAGGCAAGAAGCAGCCAGCAGATTTAGTATCAACCAAGTAAAAACTAGTAAGCGAAGTTAAGCAGCATTGGGCTGGATTGATACTTGGGCGGGTGACAGCCTGGGAATCTGGCTGTTGCAGACATAGGGCCTTAGGGCTTCGGGCAGATGACCAGGAGTGGTTAACGCTCGTTAAACCCCCTTTTTTTTTTTTTAAACTAGTAAGCGAGAAAATTGTCGTTGCGTAAACCCGGCCTAACACGTGTGAATAATTACCCCTCCTAAGAATACAATCCTAACACCCAAATGATTTCTAGGCCGCGATTCCGCGACGCGTATGCAACCGTAAAACCAGTGCAGTGGTCGCTTGCATTTCTAGCTTTTTTTGCCTCAATCCCCCCCTCCCCCCATACATGTTTTGATCAACTGCGTCGGATGGCATGGCGGCGCACACCTCTCAATTAAAGACGAGCCCACTACGATTCTTCTATCGGTTTCATTTTAAACTGTAAGTTTAATTAGAACACTAGCGAACAGAATCAACATTAAAAATATTCAGCACCGTTTGGCAGTTTTACGAAATGGGAAGCCTCCAAACCGTTTAGTCTCGGCGTTTTGAACATTTCATTTACCCGACTGCGACGGCGCACGACTGATAAGGATGAAATATCTAGATAGCACAGTCATTGCCCAAAAGTAATTTTATGAATTTGCGCTCC
>JAHWFP010216735.1:0-35939 GCA_023313725.1 Lithobius niger | reverse complement strand
AAACTGGCTGGTGGTATTTTAATTGACCTACAGAAAGCCTTCGATACCATCGACCACGATATTCTGTTTAGTAAATGTGACCGCATTGGGCTACGTGGAAAGATACTCCAGATTCTGAAAAGCTACATGGGCGATCGCAAGGTATGCACCAGAATAAACCAGGAAAACAGTGACTTTCTAAATGTTAAACATGGGGTCCCCCAAGGTTCAGTCCTGGGTCCTTTACTTTTCCTTATCTACGTAAATGATATTGAGAGAATTGTTACAAATTGTGACATTTTTCTTTTCGCAGATGATATTTTCCTCCTTGCTTGTAATCATGAATATGATAAACTTTTGTCCATGTTGCAACATGATTTTGACTTAATAAACTCCTGGTTCATAACAAATGAAGTCTTCATCAGTGAAGAAAAAACAGTCTGTATGACTATCAAATCCCCGCACACTCCGAAGTTTTCTGTCAAAAACATTTTCCTTCACTCTAAATTCTGTACGACAAGGAACTGTGATACTACCTGCTTTAAAATTAAAAACGTAAGTGAAGCAACTTATTTAGGATTCCAAATCGACTCACAATGGACCTACAAAAGGCAGATCGATAAAATTGCACAAAATTTACGTAAACTTATGCCTAGTCTCTATCACATCAGACACCTCCTTAACATAAAAAGCAAAAAAATGATCTATTATTCTTGGGTTGAAAGCTTGATTAGATATGGTATTGAAATATATGGATTTGCAGCTAACTGCCACATAAATAGACTGCAAAAACTGCAAAACCGAATCGTAAAAATTCTTTTTAACGAATATGGAAATTTAAAATCTAAACAAATATACAGGAAAACAAAAATACTCAAAATTAAACAACTTAGAGATTTCGTAGTAATTCTGAAAAACTATTTTAACTGTGACCACAAATTAAGCTCAGCAATAAAGAATAATTATTTCAGGAAAACCACATATCGATATGAAGTGCCTTTTGCCAAGAACCAATATGGCAAACGAACAAACAAATATAAAATTCCTTCTATATTTAATGAAATCCCTATTGAACTACTCCAAATTGATGGGATAACTGAGATTAAAAATAAACTATTCGACTACTTCTTACTTAATCAAGAAATCGATTAAGCAATGCCCAGATAAACACTCAGTCTAATTTTAAAAAATAAAAAAAATTGTTTTTTTTATTAATATAGTTGTATTTACATAGATATATACATAAATGTGGAATGTGCATTTAGTGATTATTATTATTATTATTTTTTGGTTTTGTTTTGTACTTAAACTGTTACATTGTGTTTATTTTTGTTTCTGATTCCTACTATGGATTTATGTTAAAAATAGTACTTGTCAACAAATAATGTGTTCTATATTTACCTCCATATTATTGTTATCATGAGCCATATATTGTACCTGCCTTACACGGCACACACAAGTTCACCATGAACTTCGAGCCGTCGTAATAAACTTCTTACTAATAACTCCGAGCAAATATGGCGACCATACTGGGCATGCATATTCGAGAACTGCAGTACAAAACTGCAGTACAATATTGCTGTATGTGCCCACGCCCCCTAAGAGCATATTCTCGCGATACTGTGCTACGACTAAGAGGTTTCCTGGATTTTGGCTCTCAAATATCAAAATTACCTAAATAGTTGAAAACCTTTTTGACGAAAGACAGATGATAACCCAGTTCCTGTTCCGGTTCCATGCGCGAACCGGAGCTGGATTATCTGTCGTTCGTTAAAAGGTTTTCAACTAATGAGCCGTCTGCTGAATGCACACTTGCACAGGATTCACCGCATTGCAACAGAACGCTGAACTGAAGACGGAGCTTTGTTGCTGTATTTTGTTGTAGTAACTTTCCTTTTCTTCCCGGTCGGGCAGATGACCGGGTGCGGTTAACGCTCGCTAAAACCCTTTGACCCTTTGACCCTATTATATTATTGCCGACGTCTGAGCGGTTCTCATCGGCGGCTGACGCTCTTGCTAAATATGTTGGCGTCGTTGGTATTTACTACGAATGGGGTTTTATGATCATATTTGTAGTACCCAGGGATCAGGGAGGTGAGGGCGGGGCAGGGAATGACTCCACGCATAATTGATACAAGAAAATGTGTTAAAATTTCCTCATCTAATTTCGAGGCGAGAAAAGCTTTTACGAACACTAAAATTATTCCGTCTCGCCCCCACCCCCCAAAAAAATCGTAGGTTTAATAGCACATAGTAGCCTTAAGAGCGGAAAGAAGAAAGCGAGAGGGGACGGGAAGAAGGGGGGTAACCCCCCCCCCCCCCCAACCAAGAGTCAGTCGGTAAGATAGACCTCAATCGATAGAACGAACTATAAACAACCAAATAAAAAGGCTCTCAAATGTCGTCTTGTCCCCTCCTTCCTCCTCGCTATATTTTTCTAGATCTGCTCCTGCGGCCGGGGATATTAAATGCGTGCCAGTGCTCGGACACAAATCACTGAATAAACTATAAAGGTGAATTAGTGATACGCCGTCAGTGAAACTCATTCAGTTAGTCGACAAATAAGGGAATTATTGCAAGTGAAAACGTACCTCATATTGGCTTTAAAACGTTTCACAGCCACAAAACTGCTCTTCGACTGTTCGGGACAGTTGGATACTTTCAATACACAAAGACACATTCAACTTTACTTTCCAAAATTGTCGCCTACATTGGTGAGTTTCGATGCATTAGCTTTTAGTCAAGTAGCGAGGTACGGTTTGACCCAATATTTTTTTGCAGCACCACCAAGCGAAACACAACATCACATGACGGATGACACGGATGTTCGAACGCTAGACAGTTAGCTATCAAACACCAAACTTCTTATGCTTTATATGACCCTACAGTGAAGGTCCCAAAAATTGTTTTTGCGTAAATTTGAATTTGATCAAATCCTATGTAGCATAAGTCGGTTTTAAAGGCCTTAGTGAACATTTGTTACTGTTTAGGCTGGGTTCATGGGAATGTGTTTATTGTATGTTAATAATAAATTAGAGTATGTCTACTAAATATTTGTATTTTGCGGGCAGGGAAAATTTAGGTAATAAGTATCGGATGAGTTAAACAAGTTATTAGCCGAATAAAGAGAAGTCACTTGAAGACCTGCGTTACGGGAATTCGTGCTAGCGCCAATGTTAGTTTTTTTTGCAGCCATCAGAAAGATGGGGTGGATTTCTGACGGAGTGGACTGAGTTTGACAGGGTGGATTAGGGCAATGATTAGGTCGATGTGCTTCGGACTCCCCATTGCTGTAAACTAGAAATTCAGCGGTTACCGGTCTACAGTAATGAGGCAAGGCCAACCGAGATAGTAGCTACGTTCCTCGCTCGTATATTTTTCACATTTACACCACTAGGTGGCGTTAAAGTACAATATTCATTTGTAAAGATTTACACTCTTTTGCCAAACCAACTCCGGGACAAAATACAAATTTAAATTGCTTAACTTGTCCTTTTCTTTCTCAAGTTATATAATTATTACTATTTAGCTTGTTTCATAATTTCGTTTGTATACCGAAACCAAGGCCAGCTGAGATTGAGGCTAGTCACAACCAGAACATTTTAAATATGAGTGGCGGCATCACTAATGCAATTTACGTAATGCATTTTTTTGGTAGTTCGTCATTTCACCCATACAGATGACGTCACTCGTTTTTCGAACGTTTTGCTGAATATTACCTACAACACAAAACAGTACCCAATAAATACGTTTCACAGCCACGAAAATAAAGTTAAACAAAGGAGTTTTCTTCACATTTTTTACTTGAACTGAATGAGAAATCTCAACACATTTATATTGCACTAGAGGAAGCCCGTGCTACGCACGGATGGTGTTAGTTGGAAACCCGACAACTAATGGAAATCCACCAAAAAAAAAAAAAAAAAGGAACACTGACCCATCAGATTTTTGCGCTTATTAGCTAACAAATGCTGTTTTTCATTCGCTTCCCTCACTCAATCAGCTATACTCTAAGCCCAACGCCTGCGTGGACCCCTTCTCCGGACCAGGTCTCCAGGCACAGACATTTGAATATATATATCTGTGAGAAATAAATAAAAACGCTTTCTAGAACAAAGTAGAAACTTTGAGCCCAGCGGCTTCGGAATTTGTTTTTTTCTGGAAGAGGCAGAAAATAAATCACCCACATTCCCTCAAAAGGTTTTGTTTGCATATACAGAGGTCTTATTGCTGCCGATGACTTAGCAACAGCAAGGATAAGCAGCGCGCACCGCAAGTTAAAAGTGGTTATTAAAGCAATTGTTAGATTCTTATTGTTGCCGTAACAGAGTGCATAGCTTTCTGTCCTTCCCCGTACATGATCTATCTGTATGAATAGTTTTCATGTAGCCTGAGTAGTTGCTGTAATGTTGCATTACTTTTGTGTGGGGGTATGTGGCTTTGCAGGGCCGAGGCTCCCGAATAAACAAATTCATTCATTCATAGCTTCGGGCTAATACTCTCAATAAACAAATTCAAATTCAACACGCAAGTAAAGAGCAGAGTGTATGGCGTTGGGGCCGAGTATGCAAGTATACACTCTCGTAACAAAACTAACAAGGATGCAATGATGAGCCTCGGGCACCGCAAGTTTAAAGATTGAGTTTCTCTTAAAAATAGTCTAGTTCTGCGTTCAACGATCTTATTATGTAGATATTTTAACGCAATATAAGGGGCCGGGATCATCAGTGTGCTGCCATTGGGGGGGGGTTGAAGAGGGGTCATGCAGTTTTATGCCTTGTCGGGAAAAACGAAGAAGAGAAATAAATCCTCGGCCTGGAAATTGACACTTTTGCAGTCGAAAAATCACATATTGTGCCCAAACCCCCAAACATGTTAGTGTGTATGACATTTTGAAGTAGTTACGCAGTTAGTTTTGAGGTAAACTGACGTAACAGTTCTTCCAAACCACTTTCTAACAAGGTTTTGGTGCCATGGACGTATTGGCATTGTGATGGGTACGAACACATTGACACGAACTGTCTTGCAGTGCAAATATAAGGCATCCATCAAATCAAATGTTATTGTGCTGCCATGAATCATCCATCACGGTCCAAAGGAGGATTAATATTTTCAAGAACGTATTTTTAATTCATTGCTTCTTTTCCACACAATTGGGAACTTATCGATGCGGGTTACTTTTTTATAATTAGCATACCGGAAATCATCCACACGTTAACTTGAATATAGGCATAAGAAAAATTTACTTTTTCTTAGTGAGTTCTCAGCGAGTCTGCGTCGATCGGTTCTACAATTTCTAAATATATGAAATATTAACTAGTGGTGTACCATAGGGTTCTATTTTGGGCACTCTGCTATTTCTTTTAAACGTAAATGATCTTAAAACTGATAATTTAAATGTGGAAATGCCAAAATTCGCTGATGATTCGGCAGTGAATGATGATTTCGAAAGATTTCGGCCGCAATGAGCTAATGTATATGCCTTGAGCTTCTTGGAGACATGGGGCGTGGGGGGGGGGGGGGGGCGGAGGAAAATAATTTTGGACTTTGAGTAGAGGAAGGGGTCAGTATTTTTTCAGGATCGTCCTCCCGGCTATAAATAATGACTGGTCCCTAAGGTGCGGATATCCATAGGCTAAACAGAATAACTTCTACTAAGGATAAACAAGTTAAGGCTAACGAAAATAGAATTTTACGAAGGTTCCCTAGGATCCCTAGTGAAGCGTATAAAAGCACAATCGAATGCACTATCGAATATCATTACCTGCCTGTTTACACATGGTATTCGTAAAAAAAAATACCCACATCTGTAGGAAGGCTTGGATACGAACGGGTTAATTAACCTCTAAACTACTAAGGTCCGGGACCACTTCTACACCAGGACGTATTCCTACGCATTCAAACAAAATGAGTTTCAAATGGGTTCCCTAGGAACCTGAGTGAAGGACGCGAGGTAAAAAGTTTGGCCTCTGTATCAAGAGCATGCTTGATCGGATTTAGCTACCGACTTAAATACACAGGGACCTGCTTCTTGCCCCATAACTGTCACCGACTGAGATCACAATGGGCTCAGTAAGTCGGCTTAGGGATACAGACGACCAAGGCAAATTGGTATTAAAGCTCCGTGCCTCACACGAGGCTAGCGCTTTTTTCTCTGTGGCCGTGCAGTCAGCGCAGCTCCATTTAAATATACGCGAAACGAAGGGGCAAACCTAGTCCTAACGACTTACTGCAGGAATCGGAATTCTGCGTAGGATGCACGTAAAATGGTCCCACGGAATGCACAGGAATATCTTTATAGCCGTCACATTTTAAAATGAATTTATAACGAAGGACTTAATAAAGTTAGGTTAAAAAGTCTTTAAAAAAGTCTTCTCTGGAGTTGAAGGGATTAATCGCAGTAGGCCTACACTGTGCCTACCGCAGGCAGACCCCTGCTGCTTCAAGCAAGCTCGTAAACAGCAAAAATTGCAGCTAAACAGTCTTCAACAACAGCAGTTTGCCAAATAATCTTGGCCTCTAAGATTATCGTAGAAGGCCACGGTTTTTCAAGACTCACTCGCATTCAGAAAACGTCAGCAATTCTTCTCTCGCCCGAAGACCATAACTAATGACGTCACAGCTGGGTTCTTTCGATGTTTAAAGCAGTTCGCGGTCAATTTATTACGGCAGTTCCTTGAACGCCGCATGACACCAAAAATGTTGAGTGTCAAATTGGTCGGGAGCGCGCGCTACAATAATATTGACTTAAAAGTTGGCCCGCAGCCCACTGGCGTCTTTAGCCTAACTTTCTCATTTATTTACGCATTTTTAGCCAATCACGGTCGTCCCTGGTCGCGTGTGCTTGTTTACTTGTGCGTCGGGAAAGACGAAGAAAGATGGCGGATCCAGCAGCGCTTGATTACTTACTAGACCCCCTGACTCTAAAAGAGGGTCGAGTTGATTAACGATTTGGGGTTGGGGAGGGGTTGAGAATGGATCATAGAACAGAAGCGCTTGCGATGGAATTGGCATCAACAAAATGGATAAAACTATGAAAATAGAGTAATCATAACTAGAGTTGCGGTTAAGAATTGAGAAACTGTCGTTATGACTGGAGAACTGATTACATTTGGTGGGACACTAACGACATCTATGGTTGGGTTGATGTTTTTGTCGAATCTCCTTTTTCGCTGTATCCCGTTTCGCCGAAAATTAATCCCTGCATAAAATTCGGCGAAAGGGAGAATCAAAATATATTCTTCAAAAATGTAATATTAGAGATTGAAGTTAAAGAAGAATCCTGCTTGGAATGAATTTGTGATTAGTTGCAGTTTCTGTTGTCATTATGTTTAGCAGCCGCGCCCCCCCCTACCACTTTTTTTTTGGGGGGGGGGGGGGAATGATTGGGCGAAACGGGAATTCCGCTTTAGCCGAAAGTTAAGACACTGATTAAAATTCGACGGAACGGAATTCGGCGAAACGGATGTACACCAAACATGGAGTGGTCTGAAAATCGCAAATATATCCCCCAAACACCATATAGATGCAAACTGCTGATTTAGTGGGTGTCTCTCTAAAAAATGTTCCATAAGCCCCAAACTCTCCTAAAGAAAACATGATAAATTTTTGAATTACAAATTTCCTGACAACTCTTATTAAAGCCACTCGTTGGCGCTGTTGACTCCTGTTGCGAGGTGGTCAGCATGTGATTCGGCGTTTCCCGGCCAAAAAGCGGTAAGTTGAACATTGAAGGAATAGTATAATTTATATTTCAGTGTTGGTAATGTTCAAGACAGTGTGTTCAATTCTTGTGTTTTATTTTTATTTTAATAGGATTGCACAACAAAGTTGGTGGTATATCTTTGTCACAAAAGGAAAACGACTAGGCCTAAGCAGAAAGTCGTTTTAAAACCCGTTGGTTGTAATGAGGCTAAAAGACATGTTATCTATATTATAATATCGGAGGCCAGCTAAACGGAAAGCCTAAAGGAAAACCACTTCTCCCCTCCTCGCGCCCGCATTGAAAATGCACTCTCCCACTCTACCTGCAGCCAAAAAGGTGCCAGGCATGAGTGGTCGATCAATCTGACAAGTCGTCGGGAAAATGTCCCGGGAAATGTGACCGGCCCCGTGCATAGCACGGGCTTCCTCTAGTACAAACATAAGTGATGATAGACGACTAATTGTATTATGACATCGTGAATTAAAGGCTGTTGCTTTCGATAAGGTTACCAAAATAACTGAAGCTGTGCCACGAAACACCAAGCGTAGATTTTTATTGCGTTTTTACATGTTGTTATATTAAAAGGAATAGTGTTAACCTCAACTAATTGAAAGTGTTTAGTTTGCTTCAGCTAAATTTATTTTTTTAACAAAAATCTACGTTATAATAGGCTACGAACGGATGTTGAAGAGGAACAGGAAGTAGCGTCAGCGTGTGGCGTCATCAGACGTACTGTATGTTGACGGTCTGCTAAAAGCTTCTCCAACCGTGCGTATTACAGAGGAAGAGCTAAACTACAAAAAAGAAGGATGGCTGTAATTGGTTAGACTCGCCTACCGTACGTCCGTTAGGAGACTTTTGATTGGTCCAAAGGCTCCACCTACACGTGTAGATGGTTGACAGAAATCTTGGGAACTAAAATACGGCAAAATTATCATGCCCTGGGATGTGTTATAAACAACGTACAAATTTAACAACGTAATAAACTACAAACGTTAACAACGAAATGTTTTTTTTTTCCAAACAGCAACTTAAACGTCACCCACAACCTCTAGACTGTCTTAGGTCCGGGTACTTGTAGTAATTTATTAATTACGCAGAACAAATCTGTTGTTTCTCATCGAATAAATAAAAAGCGGCAATATAGCCATATTTACGGGATACGCAGCTAAAGCCAGATGCAAGTGGCACTTCGATGAAAATGCAGGGGAAAAAAAAACAACGCGCCTTTAGTTAGGCCGATGTTGCGAGAGCAGATTTCTTAAGCCTGAAAAACGTTGTTGTGTCAAGGTTCGCAAGTTTCCTCCATGGGTGAAAAAAAACATACTGTTTTCCCTCGGTTTTTTCGTCTGGAAGAAAAACCTTTCTTCCATTTCTTTCGGAAGAAACAAATAGTGTTTAATAAACTAGACTACTTGCCCTTGAAGCTACTAAGTTTGCATAAGTATTTTTTTCCGTCTTTTTCTATTATATTCATTCAAAATTAAAGGGATATACCTCCCAGCGCCATTTTTCTCGATCCTCCACATCAAGTACGGCCCCAAAGGTCTATTTCCTTACCGTTAGTCTTTCCCTTGCTAAAAATCCTTTTTTAAATGTGGCGTCTAGGAGATTTTCTGTTGAATATAATGGAACTATATTTACTAACGAACCGTCACTAAATGATGCATTGCGCACGTACAATAATCATGACGTTTCATCTGTGTGTGTACAATGTACATCTACTAATTTTCTAATAATTACCATGAGATCTAAAATCTAATAGACCAATGCGGTAAAAATTAAAATTAATTATTCCAATAGATCGCCGAAGCAAAATTATAAGACACTAGCCTAGAAAATTATAATTGTGATTGTAAAATACGAGAATCATTCCGGTTTGTGACGACACAATCGTTGACTTGATTCTGTCTCGTGTACTATTCACAAAGCCAACCGAGACAGCAGCTATGCGAGGAACGCAGCCGACCTTGGCACTGTAATTGCTCGGATGATGATCTGCGCGTTGCTGTAATTTGGCACGCGGAATGTTATAAGGCAGGCCGGGTGTCCCTTTAATGTATCGCCTAACTGTAAATAAGTCAGTTACTTTTTGCACCGAACACTATCATCTAGATGACGACTGATCGATGTTTTGATGAAAGAATTCACAGAAGTACCGAGACGTGGATAAATGTCATTTCTGTCTTCGCTCGGGGCCCAATGTAGGCTACAGAAAACAACAAAAATGAAAGTGTGTTTGTACATTGTTTTGGCGTGCAGAAATCAATGAGCCTTTCATGTTTTTTGTTTTTTTTGTTTGTGTGCTCCTCCCTAGTTTAATCAGGAAATGGGGGGTCAGTCTCCATTTCGAACGATTGTGTTGACGTACCCCAAAGCCAAAGATAACAAAGACGATCGAAGACGTTCTCTTTGACCATGCATTGGTTTGCTGGGCGATCTGTCTGTATACACAAGAATGCATGCGATGTTGGCCTGTTGAGACTTCGATCACTTCCTGAAAAACGAGAGATGCATTACCACGGATAAAGATGTTTTTTGTCTCCTTTTTTTTCGAAATGCTTCACGATTTTTTTTAATTCAATTCTTGCGGTATCAAACTAACAAATGCTGGGAAGAGAATGTCGATATTGTCCGTGGTTCACGCATAGTTTTCAGTCATATCAAAAGCAGGAGCGGACTGGCCACAGTTTGGCACACCAGCCAACGCGAATACAGTGCTCCCTTCCCCTACGACAAAGAGTCATAAGAATGTGATAATTTGGAGGGGGCGGAGGGAGAGGACGTTTAAACGGCACCATATAATATTGATTTCAAACTATAAAATTCATATCGCGCTGAACGCGCACTGTCCCAGACCTGAGCGAGAGGAAGACTAACAGGTCTCTTCCAATTTCACACTTAAAATTCCTAGCCGCCTTTTTTACCCCCCCCCCCCCCCCGCCCCCTTCCTCTACCGAAAAATAGTAGAATCTTCCTGTCTTGCGCGAGGGCATGAACCTCTCGCAAGGTACGGCACGCGCGCGCATTTTTCATTAGTAAATTAATTACGTGTGCCGCGCAGTGCTGGTCTGCTTTGGCCGCTAAAAAACAGGCGGGCTGGCTAGCCCGGAAGCAAGCGACCGCGCATGCCCAGCCCGAGACGAGTTTAGTAGAGGGAAATCGGTACTAGTTTGTCGGTTTCCAAAGATGGAAGAAAGAATGAAATTATTAGTAGGGGTTCACCATCGCATTTCATCATCTAACCCGTAATTTCGTTTTCTTCGGCGTTGGTAATTCGTATTAAGTAGGCCTAAACCTGATTTTTATGCTGTTGATTCTCCAAGTTAAACGTGTCCTGACGAGAAGCATATTCGTTTTTCCGTAAAATACCGACCGATTCACGAAAGTGACGTCATTGCCCAAATATGGGCACAACTATACTCCGAATCTGAAGAGAAGCAGCTTCGTGTTTTTTTCGTAAAAGTCCGTCAGTTAGCGAAGTGACGTCATTTCCCTATAATATGGGCGTAACTCGATGCAAGCGAACAGCTTGCTCTAAGTGAGATATACTGTCAAGATCTATGGTTTGCTTGTTGGTGACCAATCAGTGACGAGTAAAGCTTCGATCTGTATAATTACTGAAGCAGAAGGTACGCTGTGGTCTTTTCGGCGTAAGTCGAGCATGGTGGTCGTTTTGCGGGAAGAAAACAAAAATTCTCTGGGAAATCATTTAGGGACTCACTGTGTAATAATGCTGCTGTATGAAATCGTATTAAAAAGGTTTACGTAGTCATTGAAGTCATAATTGAAAAATAAATCGAATTATTTAGGCTTTCAGAGGGGAGGGGGGGATCTGCTCCTATCTAGTAGCCCAGATGTTGCTTCGGGATTCTCATAAGAATCGCCAGAATTCACCGTGCTCCCCCATTTTTTAATGAAATCCAGTTACATTTTGGAGTGTAATATTCGTGCGCAGTCATCATTCCATGTCAAGAAAAGAGGACGGGCAGGCAGCGCCACTGAGTGAGTGATGGCGACGGGAAACGGAATTAATTGGAGTCGTCACAACAGGATGACTTGTGATAAAAATCGTCTGGGGGAGGAAAAGACCCCCAAGGCAAAATGAAGGACAAGAAAAGAGGGGAGGGTAATAGATGTCATACATGGGACAGGCGGAATTGCGTACAAGTCAAAGAAAGGAAAGAGGGGGGAATAGTTATTTTGTGGTATTTGACTTCCTTTGACTGTTGGCCTATTTTTTCTTACCTATTTTTTTAGTCCTAAAGGAAAATGAACGAAACCTATTGTTGATTTCCAATGTAGTATGTTATTAAACTGATGTATAGTAATATAAAAATTTGGAATATCACTCAACTAAAGGAAAATGTTATACTACGAAAAAATTAATTATAGAGAGATCTAGAGATCCCGTGAAGGCCTATTTTGTTGTTCGGAGCCCCCTGTAGTGCAAAGAAACGCGTACAAATGATCACAATTCACACACATTGCATAGCAATCCAGGTATTACACAGCTAGAAAAAAAAGAAAAAAAACAATGAAGTTCCTAAAAATTTAGCCGACCAATCCAACCCTGAGAATAAATGCAGTATTGTTATCTATACCTCAAAGTTTTAAAACCTACCAGATGAATTTGAATTTAAATAAAATTGGTGAAATTTAAGGCGTATGAGACCGGTCATGCTACCCGTTGTGCCACCCTGACTCCTGAATGGTTGATTGAGATGATTTATTTACCTGCTATAACTCGATTTGGACCAATATTTATCAAGGCGAAGGACCTCCCTTGCTCGAGTTCACTCTGGTTGCACCCGAAGGAATTGTTGGTGATTTGACTTTATACTACACGTAGGGTGAGGGGAATACTTTGCGTCAGGAGATGGTGGCCGTTTCCTCAATTAAGACATTTAAAAACAGACACAAACCCCATCTTAGCGATAAAACTTCATATTAACATATCTGAGTATTTCTACTTACGAAACTAGCCAACTGTCATTGGATACGGTGTGCATGTAAGTGATACCAGGAGCCAATAAATGTCATATTAGTCCGCATGACGTGTGAGTATTCATGTTGTAACTCTCGCTTTGTATTGCATCGTTTGCACAAGGCTGTATGGGAGAGAAGCAGTAGGTTTCAGCTCTGGCTCCAAGCACGTTGATTTAACATGGCCAAGCTTTTATTTTACCAAAGTAATGCTAAAAGGGTTTAACTTCCTGGCACGTGCGACGTCTGGCGTAGAGTCGGGAGGCAAGACACGCAATTTCTACTCCAGTCGGCCTTGGCTCGAGAAACAAAATGCCTTCCTCGTTTGTTTTAAGTTAGTTTAAACGCTAGGTCTTGCGAACTGACACATGCTTGGACTATTCCTAGCACAAGGAGTATTATTCTTATTTATGTATTAGGTAAAAACCTAACATAAATTTTTAACTCTGTTTTCCGCAAAAGTAAAAACGGACACTAGTTCAACAATTGGCAACATGAGGTCAGAACTCAGTACGAACGATGGAACATAGGGTAGGACTGTGTTGGCGACTCCTCCTCCATGCTTCTCATGGTGATGCCTATCATGGTGATGCCTCCCATGGTGATACCTGTATCCTGCGTAGCTTCCTTTCCCCGTTTTGGGTATACCAAACTAATTATTATTGTAATGTGAACTACGATATAATTGCATAAAAAGTTCTCCATCTATTTCGAAGCCAAGTTTAGGGCTAAGAATGATTCTTATAGAAACTGAAATCAACTCAGTCTGAAACCCTTAATTTTGAAACGCTCGTTTAAAGACGTACTGTAAAATCAGCAGCTTTATATAAATATAATAGGGTGCACGGGTATCTGCCAGATTCGATAAGGCGTCTTGGTCCCAGCTGTATCTAGGTTCTTACAGAGCCGAGTTCGATCTTGGCCAAGGGAAGTGTATATGTGCGGGTTTTTCTCCGGTTGTTTCCGCCCGTTGCACGATGCTTTCCCCCGGGTACTCCGGTTTCTTCCCTCATGCGGCAAAAAACAACAGCTCTCCTGATGGTGGAATCTTCCACTTAACATACAACAACGTCTATTGTATTGTATTGTATTGTATTGTATTCTATAATGCCTACACGACCGCAGAACATAGGAGCAATGTTTACCATTTGCTTCACATTCCTCCGTTTGCACAAAGTCGTCTAGGAAAGAAGATGTGGGTTTCGCTTTCTGGTTCCACCAGGGACGACGGTATAATCAATTTATTGGGGAGGCGGCAGTGGGGCAGCAATTTTAGCCAGGGGGGCGAACCGAAGAATTCTACTTTAGCGGCCCTCCCCCCCCCCCCCCACCCCAAAAGAAAAATTCAAAATAACATTCTTGCAATTCTTTCTCATACCGAACGTTCTTAACTGCTCCATACCCCATTTTTTTTGGGAACATTTTTAAATCCAGCTGTAAAAAAGATGATCTTTTAATGTAACAACTGGGCTCTATTGAATGTAACCTCAAGTCCCTCTTGTCGCTTTGAAAGAAACTGACGCAGGCCTATAGTTTTCTTAATAAATAACCAGAATTTTCTTCGTTTATACGTTTGATTTTGATCAGAAGAGGGGGGGAGGCGCCAGGGGGGACGGCCAAAAATGTGGTGGGGCGAGTGCCCCTTCTCGCCCCCCGTTAGCGTCGTCCCTGGGCTCCACATCAGTTGATTCGACGGCACATATTTCTTATTTTACCAAAGCAACGTTGGGAGGCGTCAATTCGCCAGACCTTGTGAGAATTGCCGTGGAGCAAGGGATTTTACCTCAGCCGGCCTTACCTTGAAGATCCAGCTCCTTCTAAGCTTCAAGGTCATTTCAACGCTGTACACAACATTTTTTTTTTAATTTGGGTTATCCATGAAAATAGTTAAACCCAATCGATCGCCATTGGGTCGCAGGACATATTCGAGATATGAAACACGGGATTGTCTGCGCTCCTTCGTCGGGACTTTCGGTCATTCTTCATGCCAATCCAGGCAATATTTAGCAAAGGATTCGACAATGAGTGATGCATATCACAGTCAAATTGACGACCAGCGCAAATTTCCTACCCAGGGTAAATGCCCGGCTCAGGGTCTTCCCTTCCGTAAAATTGAACAATTTGCTCATTCACTATAACATAAGGTTTGGTTTCTCAATTGCTAAAGGAATGAAGTCGTTAAAGATAAAAGGGAAGTCGCTGAATTAATGTTCTTATCAACTGCTAAGTTTGAACAGAGAGGAACAGTTTTGCAAGAAATCACCTTGATCCTTTACACGCCGCAATCGATACGAGCACGAATGGATTTCCGAGGCCGTTCTCTAAAGGTGCAGGAGTCAAGATTCGTAATACAAGCGTAAGCTACTAATGTAACGTGACTGGCACCGAACAGCAGGTAGAGTTTCTCGCCACTTGCCGTGCAGGGAAGCTTAACGATTCTCTCTTCATACAGCTTCAATAAATAACAAATTGTGCCTGTTTCACGCTCGCGAATACAAAGGGAGAACCGTTTTAAGTAAATGACTATCAACCATTACTTATCCGTAGTTCACCTGTCCGACATAATACATTTTTTATATTATTGTAAGCCTGCATTATTTTACAAGCTCTCCAAAAATTGCATCAGGTAACCAACATACCCAGAGACATTGTACACCGCCGAGCGAAACATGCTTGGTTTTGAATATGCGAGCGACTCAATAAGCATGGTTTTTAAAACTTTGCCCCAACATTAAAATATTTTCTTCAAAGAAACACAAATTTGTTTCTGTTTGGTCATTTACAGTATAAATTCTCCGTTAAACAGTCGAATAATCAAAGCATAAATTAAAATCTACGGTTATTATAAAACAAACTACTATACGACGCATCGTCATGCAATTCCGGGAAATAAAATCCTTTACGACACACAGACACCACTGATCTTACTTCGGAAAATCAGGATCGAACAGCGAGCCTGTTTGGAGTCATTTCACGTTAAAAACTTGTCTCTTCTTTCCTTAAAGAGACACCCGGACTGGCTTATAACATTCCGCCTGCCTTATCACAGCCACGCGGAGATCGCTATCCGCGTATTTACGAGAGCTAAGGTCGGCTGGGGTGGTAACTGCGTTCCTCGCAAAGAGAGACAAGGAGCGATTATGCAAACCCAGATAAACGCCATTTTTGTGCAAATTGAGATAAGCACCATTTCGCCATCAGATGGCAGCACCTCACCGAATGGTTGAAGGTCCGAGCAAAATCAGACATTTTTCCGGCCTGTACACATTGTCAAAGTTGAACATTTTGTGCAAACTCAGATATATTTTGCAGACTGTTTTGCGCAAAAGTAGATATTTCCTGAAAGCCAGTTAGATCGCACGCTACTGTCACGTGATTGCCGTCGCGTTAAAACTGGCGCTAACTACGGCAGCTATGGCGGTAAATTGTACATCCAGCAAACTTGCTTGTCTTTTTGCTTATTCCTACGACATGGTTGTTGTTGGCGAAGGAAATAATGGAACCAGAAAACGGAAGATAAAAGAATCAAGACGTGAGTAGAAAAAACGTGCAAGGTTAGCATAATCTTTGAAATTCAGTGGTACACTTTCGATCATTTCCGCTGTCACGCACGCGTTGATCAACACGTTTTGAATGAATGGCATTGTTTACAGTCATTGTGTAGGTTACGTTAAAAAGGACATTGACCAAGGAGATTCCTACGATTCTAATGTAGTGCAATCCAGGGATAGCAAATTGTTAAACTGTTTGATACGACGTTCTTGTCTTCACTGCAACACATAAAAATGCATGGACAGGGGTGCCGCCTCCCTCCCCTCAACTGGTTACAAAGAATTCCCCCCCCCCCCTCCGTGGGAACACTGTATGGGCTACTAATGTGAGCAATAAAATATAAAACATCTCTAGGGAAGAGGAATTTGCTGCAACTTTTTAACGATTTGCTTGCCACTGGATGGCGCCACAAATAATGGCGCGTACGAATTTCCTTGCTATACGTTGTGTGTCCCACATGAATGATGTGTTTATTAGTGCTGCTGTGTGTCATGCATTCGTAAGGAGGGAAGGAAGATTGGAGCTTAATAGCGCATCCACAACAAGGTCATTAGCGCCAACCTTAGTCACAGTGGCAGTAGTCCGGGTTGCCACCGCACCACACATTACATAGATGTTAATGCAGTGTGTTTGGAAAGGTCACCTACATCTTTGTGTGAATGTTCTGCAAAATTTTTTTATTGTTTAAATTGTATAGCACTTTCTGATAAAGTATTAGTGCTATGTTGAAGGGGCGTAAAAATATTGCTACAACAGTCTAGTCCCCTATAGCACTTGCATATTATTCAGCTTTATTATGCTGTAAAAATGTCACATTTTAAACCAAATAACCAGCTTAAAACAAAGTTATTATTGTGTTATTTTCAGTTAATCGACCCACTTAATTAGTGATGTGTTAGGTGGCTGTTTTACTGTTAATTAATGTTTGTTCGTCTTTGCAAACCCCTTTCTAAGCATCTTACTTGATTGTTATTTACTGTTTAAACCAAAATCAGAGAAAACCAACATTGTGTATGTGATCAAATGCAGGCGTATTCCACTCATAGTTTACGTTTTTTGCAAAAACCAGTTAAATCCATCCTAAACCTTTTGGTGCTAAATCAGATATATCCCACTTTTTGAGCAAACTCAGATAAGTGTCAATTTGAATGGCCAATAACTGCCAATTTTTAAAAGTTTGAAGTGTCATCTTGGAGGACTTTCAAAGGAGCGCTCCAAGCTTCGGTTTTCATGTGGTAGAAATTAAATTCAAGCTACTGTTTGTCTGAAATATGTTTTTTGTGATTTACTCAAAATGTCACTAGTGGCACGTATCTAGGTTTGCATAATCGCTCCTCATTACTGCTGTCTCGGTTGGCTTTGGGAATAGTACACAAAATAGCATCAACTGAAAGATTGTGTCGTCACAAACCGGAATGATTCTCGTATTTTAAAATCATAATTTATAATTTTATAGGGTAGTATCTTATAATTTTGCTTCAGCGATCTATTGGAATAATTAATTTTAATTTTTACCACTTTAGTCATTTAGATTTTTGATCTCATAGTAATTATTAGAAAATTAGTACAGGTACACACAGAGATGAAACGTCATGATTATTGTAAGCGCGCAATGCATCATATTCTGCAGAACGCAGTAAATAAAGTTAACAATTATTCAACAGAAAATCTCCTAGACGCCACATTTTAAAACGGATTTTTAGCAAAGAAAAGACTAACGGTAAGTAAATAGACCTATGGGGCCATACTTCATGCGGAGGATCTAGAAAAATGGCGCTGGGAGGAATGTACCTTTACGGCGTTTTTATGTAGGTTTTAAAACTATAAAAGGTATTTGACAACAGAGTTATTTTTTTGGGTTTTGACAACAGTTATCTTTGTTGTAACTATGTTATTTTTGGTGCTTGCATTCTGTTCTAACGGTTCATCAAAGTTACTCAAGTTAAAACACTAAAGTTATTCTAGTTATTATTCTAGTTGCGCCCCCTTCCTCCTCCAATTCCTGCTTGAATACACTACTGCCATAATGTATGTGTTTGCAATATTTTTAAGTTTTTAGTTCCGGTAGCAACTTGCCTAATTATTCCGACACTCTTTTTGGAAGACTTTGGCTACATGGGAGGAATTCTTAATCTTCCCATTGTTTAATGTGTGCAGTGCCCTTGGAATTAAAATTAAATCAATGTAACAGCTGCAGCTCTTCTATAATTATGAATATTCACTATAGTTTAAAAAGCAGAATTTGCGGTAGGGGTTTTTTATCCTTTCGCATACGATTTTCTTACTTGTTTGGCAAACCGGCGAATATTCGAAGGTGTCACGACTGAATCACTTTCAACTCACATGCGTTTTCGTAGAATGAACAGGGAAATTTTTGTCTTAAGAAAGGTGAAGGAAAAACGTGAAGCCCTATTTTCTGGACCCTCAACTTATGGTCAGGTTGGGTGAAGAGGGTTAGCACAACTGTCTTATGTGCCATATAGGACCCCCGGTTTAAAACTGGTCTCATTCACCCTTTTGCATTTGAGAAGAGAAGGGTCTCGGAACTGCACTCGTGCTCGTGTCGAATGAGCATGTCGATTGAGATGATTCTGGCAAAATTGTCCTTAGTGGCTGAAAAGGAAGGTAATAAGGCGGAATTCACGATTGCTATCAAGATCGTAGAAATAATTCAAGTTTCAGATGTTACACAAATTTCAGAATTGTGCACATTCATTTAATTACAGACGTTCAGTTTCTGGAAGTTTCACAGCAAAATCCCTTGCCTTGAGTGAAAACTGACTATGTGGACATTCTCGAAAAAAAAATCCACCCCCAAGGAATTCGACCAAGGAATCAACTAACATTCTTGGCCTCAACAATATCTGAATCTCGTGCATCCACACGGGCTTATGATCTTGGCACGCGCGCGCCGCATAGATACAGAATACTTTACAGATAATGATACGGGTGAAATCAACCAGAAATCATATCGTAGAATAATCCACACCCGTACTGAGCGTTATTACATTTTACGCAGCTTATGCTTACGCTCTAAAATCATCATTGGAATTCGCTCTGAACGTCTTTATCCATAACTTGTGGGGATGGGTCGGTAACCGAAACCGAAACCGAATGAATTTTTCGGTTTTTACTGAAAACCGAAACCGATTCGGATTTTGTGTCGGTTTTTCGTACGGTGTTTTCGAAAAATCAAAAATTGATCTGTTTTTCTCATTTTTTTTTAATAATTATAATTTTCTATGTATAAATAACAGTCATTAAAAAGAAAATAGTAGTGGAAAATGGTGCCACAGCTAGACCCATGGTCTATGACGCTGCTGTTAGTGAAAGCAGGAGCGAGTTAAAAGCTAGTAATATACACTAATATTACAAGAAAACAAACTAGAAATAGCTGGTTTGGGTGGGCGGTGGCAAAAACCGATACCGAAACCGAAACCGCGGTTTTGTGCGCGTGAAAACCGCAACCGGAATCAAAGTCAAAAACATTGTAACCGACCCGTCCCTCCCTAATAACTTGTCTCACGTTGCAAGTCATTATTTTGTACCACTGCATTGTCCGTAAAGCGACCCGAGAAGCGTTTTAGCATCGAGTTAAAAGCGCCGGCCATTACCGGAAGTTGACAGGGATAGCAAAAAATTGAAATGCTTCTTAGATCGCTTAGAACGTTAGACCAGTTAACAATAAAGACGTTCAGTGCGATTTCCAGTGATGAAAATAGTCATCACAAAAAAAAAATAATAAATTTGATAGTTCTACGATATAACTTCTGGCCGGTTTCACCAGGGGGTGGCAACTGTACTACAAACAATGCATTACAAACCTTCGTAATCTGCCTTCCATCCAACGCTTGGCCGACGTCAACAACGCAACATGGCGCTAGCTAACTTCCGGTTCTCGTCTGAATGAGATCTGATGAGATTCGCCAAAGGCTAATCCTACAATATATTTATTTATTTATTTTATTTACGAAATTATTGTAACCCCCTATAAAAAGCATAACAGCAATTTCAGATTAAAACAACAATTTTGCGATTCTCATTCAGGCAAGAAGAATATGGCGGCGCCTCTTAATGTCCCCCTTTCACGTCTGTCTCGTCTCTGCTCTCTCCTGAATGAGATACGTGAAATTGTTGTTTTAATTTGAAATTGCTGTATGCTCTTTGTAGGGGGTTACAATAATTTTGTAATTAAAATAAATAAATAAAAATATTGTAGGATTACCATATTGCGGGTTACATAATATCGTTCTAGAATACACATCCCATAATTCATCATTTCTGTCGTAATTGTGCGATTTAGGTAATTATGTATTGAGCAGATTACCAAAAATGTGAAAACACTGTGTATCTTTAAAATGATGCAAAAATAAATTTCTAAAATCGAACAGCTATTGGGATATTAGTGCAAACTTTTTTTCTGTGCTAGGATAAATTTGCAAAGAGTATAACAGTGTAACTGTAGCCATGCGTGTTTTTCCCTAGTCGTCGGACTTGTGCTTCTCGAACATTGTGTACCCCACGCCCATCGTTATGGCGGCTGCCATCCCATAATCTCTAACCGGAGGTATCGATGGTGGCTTCGCCTTAAGCCGTGAATATGCTAGTCCGGTAAACGCCTTTTACCGTATATCGTCCTAGGTTTCACCTCTATTATTATATGCATATCCTTTGTGTTCATGCGGCAAGCCAGCGACGAGACAACGAGTCCCTGTGTATATCATGGTAGATCTGGCTGTGGGTGGATAGGTTCTTTTTGAATTTCAGATTAGAGAATGCAAACAAAAAATAAAACCCTTTGATGCCGCCTTTGGATTCACAATCTGCGTTTGTATTCGATGCAGTCCCCGGTTGCTATATGGGAGTATTTTATCTTCGTACATAGGCAATTCTTAGTATAGGGAATGATCACCAATTGATCAAACCTGGATGACGATCCCTGGAGATACACAGAATGAAATGCTCAGCGAGGATTTGAGCCATATCACTACAAAATCCAATGGTTTTACAAACGATCGTTTTTAGGGATCTGAAAAACTGGCATTGTCATACAGCCATTGTTTCACAAACTCAGGTGAATATAGCTCTAATTGGTATTATTCGAAAGCTAATATGTATGGAACATTATGTTTAGGTAACGCATACCATTTTGACAAGATGTATGAAAAGATTTAGATTAGGGGTTTGAAAGACATCTCTGTAATGTGTGGTGCAGTGGCAACCCGGACCACTGCACTGTGACTGAGGTTGGCACTTATGACCAAATTGTCGACGCGCCATTAAGCCTCAACCCCCCCCCCCTCAACAGTTCAAAACAATGGAAAGAAATTGAGTAATCTTGTTGCTTTAGGTACTCTAAAATAATCAGCTCCTATTTTGCCACTAAAGGATCGAACAAACATTATACTAAAGTCGTAACAATTTATTACAGTAATAAGTTATAGTTATAGCACCCCTGGCGAACTGTCTCAGATTTATCAGCTGCTGGGCGATATCCCGCACATGGCCAATCCGCGAGAACTACGTCAACATGACGGCGAGGCCGAAGGCTGATACGCCATCAAGACGTAGTTCGAGCGGATTGGCCATGTGAGGGCTTTCGCCCATCGGGTGATAAATCCGATACTGTTCGCCAGGGATGCTTAACTATAACTTGTCGCACGGTCCCTAATTTTCACAATGCTAAAAACGTGCAGCGATATATCCTATATATCATCACACTTTACAGTGCGTGATATTCACCGCGGTGATATGATATATACCGATGTGAGTTTTTAGCGTTGTGAAAGTTAGAGCCCGTCCGATAATCAGCGTTATAGGCCCAATTTTGTGTAAGGCTTAAACTATTCCAAGCAAATTGTGAATATTTAGGATGCTAATCTAAACACGTTCTAAACCGTTAGACGATGGAAATAAGCGCCGTTAGATGGTGCTCACACTTTTATATTTTTGTTGCAAATAAGTGCCTTGGGGGTCTAATGACGCAAACTATTTCTCATATAGCAAGTAAGGTATTGAAGCACCAATTTTTGGCTTTTGCATTTTAGGAAGTACTAACGCAAGCTGGGTCATCTGCCCCATGACCAACAATACAACATGTAAACAAAACGCGAACAATCGCAGAGCCCAGTGCTCCAATTCCCAACTCGTATTCATGAACCGGCTCAATTCAACTTTACAATACGCTTTGACAGAAAAAAAAAAGGACTCGTGAGTTAGGTGAAGAAATAATCCAGGGATTAGAACCTGGAAACTTTCTGCTAGATGAGATTACGTCTATAATAGGTCATAATAAATGCCATAGTTGCTGAATGTGCCTGGTGGTCTGTCTCACTAAGAAAGGGGATACTGGCAAAGTCCATGTCCAGTGTGCATGCCAGGGTCTCATTTCCGGTCATGTTCACATAAACTTATTCAGGAAATTCGGCTGAGCTCTGTCACTAGTCAGCAACCAATTCCGCAATATAAACGATAACGTAAATGTGTATTGGCCATCTTTTTCGCAGTCACATTCAGGGTAGACATGATTTTAAAAAATGCGAACTCAACTCTAGCTTAACTTGTCCTTTTCCTTTCGTGCATGTGGAATCTGTTTATTTTACAGCGCCTTTGTAGAGAGAAAGAGGTAATATCAGTGCGGGAGAATCCATGTTTAACAGTAGCTTCAAATTCCACCTTCTGCTGGGAGAAAAGCTGCGTTTTTCGCTTCCCGGCTCCAGTTAAGTTTATTCGACTTCACAAGATTATTGTTTAAACAAAGCAACGTTATAACAGGCGTTAGTTCTCCACCCCTTTTGAGATTTGGTGTAGCTGGGAGCGAAACAAACGATTTTTCCCAGTCGGCCTTGGCTTGAAGAAACCCTCTTCGTCTTCGTATCAACTCTGTTGCACGCCGAGCTTCCAAACGCCTGGACTATATAATCGTAGCATGAGAGAGATTTTTCGCACTAACTTACGGGCTAAAACCTACAGAACATTTTTTTTTTCGTGGGTTATTCTTGAAAATCCTTACGACCAATCATGCCAGAACTGGTCACACTGGGAGGTGACCTACAACGAAGTTGGAATTGACATAGTATCACTCCTTCTTTAACCCACTTCTGGTAATATTTAGAGAAACGTTCAACAACGAACGGCAATTTATTAACCAGCGAAAAATTGTTTCACGCAACGGTGCTTGAGCGAACCAATTTTTAAAACGGTGCATCCAGTGATTTGAATGTAGGCCTTTAAGTTGTAGGTCTATAAAATGTAGGCCTATACTATACGAGCGCCTGATTTTATTAAAACATGAAAAAGAAAAAAAAACCTTTGTTCAATCTAAACCACGCGCCATGGCTGTTTGCTGTGACGTGCACGTCGCGTGACTGGGCTAGTCCAATCAGATGGCCAAATAGCCGTTGTTCTCGTTCGTCATTGGCTAACTCATGGTGACGTCACGGCAAACAACCATTGCGCGTGGTATAATAAAGGCTTGCCATGTTTCCCTTGAATTACTTGTGAATTAATTACACGTCATCCAACCTGCACTTGACGGGCACGTTTTGTAATTGTGTTGTAGCAAACTGCGTGTTGTCAGGTCGTACGTGTAGTATTACAAATCCGTCGTAGCCATCTTCTTTGAACGTAGAAGTTGAACGTTAGGTTGGAACGTGTAGGCCTATGAGACACTGGACTGCGTTTGAAAATATCAACGCATTTCAAACCTTTTTAGTTACGTGTTCAAACCCTGAGTTCAGGATACTGATTAGATTTGACTAAATTGTTTAGAGGTTTGCAAGGTTTTTGGTTTGGCAATCCAAATGCACTGTAATACATAATACGGTTGGAGATATCAACGAATTTCAAACCTTTTTGGTTCTGGGTTCAAATCCTGGTTTCACAATAAAATGTTGCACAAAGTTAATAAGGCAAGATATTAGATGAGCTCACTAGGCTTGTAGCTTGGTCACAGTATGGCCCGTGCTAATACCTGTTGAGCACAATTTATTTCCGGAGGGGGGAAACAGGAACTACTACCCAATTCATTTACGATGGGCTTTCCACTGGTACAATAACCTAAGGTGGAATGTAGAGCACTTGGAATAGTCGTATGAACATAATCATTTTATTAGGTCTTATAGGCCTACGTCTTATATATAGGCCTATTTTTCAGTACTTATGAATCACCTGTAAACGGTGAAGAATGCTATTTACCACGCTTTCTATTATTGATATACGTCACAACGCAGACCCAACTTTGGCAGGTTAAATCTGCCACCAATCTATTTTTGTCTGGTTTTAAGCCTGAATCAAGAAGCTTCACAAAAATTGTTAAAGCTAACAAAGACCAAACCGCCTTGACTGGCGAAGGAAGGCCGCATAGTTTTGACTGTGACAGCAATTTAATACGCATGGGTTTGTAATTTTCCCACACGATTAAAATAATTTCCTCCCAGAAACAACAAATTGTTTCGGCTATATAATTTGCACTTTAAATTTTCCATTAAACAGTCGAATAATCAAATCGTAACTTACTAAAATTTACTGTTATTATAGAACAAACTCACATCGTTATTGACGCTTTATATACAGAAGCTGTGAGAAAAAATGCGGTGCTGCATTCAGCGATCCATGTACGATAATATCCGTGCGTTTCTTTTCCATCGAGTAATTTAGCGAAACATGAGTATGGTGTAACGTTAACGTCAGTATCACACATTACGCAGCAAACCAACCCGCAATTTGACGTTAATCGCGGACCACACTCTTGTTTCGCTATATTGCCAGCTGGAAAAGAAACGCACGGTATCCGAATAGGAGAATGTAGACAAACAGACAGTACGAAATCTGAAGCAATACGATGCGTTACAGCGTACCAACAACGTCGAAATCACTCCAGTCGTAAATAGCTGAAGTAGTTGTTTTTAGGCAGCAGTGTTTGTGTTTGGCGCACCATCCAGCTTCACGTCGCATCAGAATTAAGCCAGTCTGTTCAAGGCTTGTGGCGGCGTCCGCCATTTTTGAGTCAGGGTAATTTACCTATGGCCGCGTACGGCTGGCTGGACGTGCCAGGTCCAAATTACCCCCCCCGTGTGGACGCGAGAGGCTTTCAGCCTGAAACACCGTCCGAGGGGGCGGCCCCGCCCCCCGCGGGCCGCCCGCGGGCTTATCACATACATCCTAAACAGTGTGACGCAACATTTATGAAACAAGGAAGCAAAATAACCTGTGACGTCACAATTTGCTGACATCATAACTTGCTGACCTCAGCTCCGGCCACTAGGATCGGTGCCAAACTCCAGCATCCAACTCGTCCACGGGCATGCCCCTCGCATACAGCCTGTCGCCAGAGGAAAAGCGCCCTATATGGAGTTTTCTTATCCCAGAATATAACTCGACAGTACGTGGTCCCAGTCTCCCGCTAGCAGATAACCTTTTTTTTTTTCACATCTCAGGCGTCATTCGGATCTCGGTTTCCAGATCCAGTTCCTGGTTTCGGTTCCCCATACATACAAGTTTTTTTGCGTGCGGTTTTCTGATGTTATGTAATTAGCCGCAGCGAATGCGTCAGCGCGAGCGAGGTACGGAATTTGGAAAAATACGGAAAATTGAAAATCATCATTTTCTTGGGATCGGGGGGGGGGGGGGACCCGTGTAAAAAAAGTTAAATGCGGCCGGCTGACAAGTTTTTGCGTGAGCGAGTAACGTAATTTAGAAAAATTCGAAAAATTAAAAATCATAATTTTCATCATCATCAGTATCTTTTCTATACTAAACTAACTTACCGTGCTGACTTGTTTCACTTTGTTGCGAATGTAATTAATCACTGCCAGGAACTAATTTAACTATTTATTATACAGAAGTTAATATTTTCTTTAGGCTGTTCAAGAAACGATTGAACCATACGGAGCTCACAAACCTAACAACCCAAAGGGGATGATATCATACAAAAACCCCACAAGGGTAAAGGGACCCGTTAAGTTTTCGCAGTATAAAGTGACTTCAGACTGGCAAAAAAAAAAAATGTGTAAATGTTAAAATCCAGTAAGGGCAACAAAAACCAATCAAGTTTTCGCCATATAAAGTAACGATATCACAGCCAAAATGACTGCAACCAAGTTTTTTGTCCCAAGCCTGATCACTCAACCTTACATGACACTTCGATAATCAGTGCCAGTTAAGCTTGAATGATCACGGTTCAGACAGCCGTTGGTGGCAGCCATTCTAGCTGTGATTTTACCATTTTGTTTCTGATATGACTATTTTAGCTGTGAAAACCACTACTGACTAGATTAGGACAAGTGATTTTTTTAAGCATAGGACATGTGGTGAGAGCAAGGAGGCCATTTTAGCCCATCCATTACTACTATATATCAACGAATGTGCCAAATGTAACCGTTTCACGAATTTGTAACCAGTACATTCGGGAAGAGTTTTGCCCTGGAAACGCACTTGTGCCCCTGTAGACTGTGTCACGTAACAGATCGTAGAAATGTCCTAGTATAACATTGCCCTGGTCCGTACCATAACTGCATTTCTAAAATCGGATATTGTGTATTTTCAGAAAAAAGCGATACTATAGGAACCTGATGAACGGTTGGCTGAGCTATCAGTATGACAGTTCTCTCTTTAAGAAAAAAAAAGCTCTGCTCCGTAACCACAGAGATGCCTACCTATACATGATATCGAAGGGATGGCGTATTATAATGCTTCACTACAAATATTTCTGCGATTAAGTTCATCATCTGAAATGTGTTTGTGTTTTGTGTTTGTGGGTTCACATCACCAACTGTATTGCTGAAACCAAGCGTTGTGGCCTGCTAACAATCCGTTTACCAACTACCGTGACAATAATTGTGGGACAATATTTCAAATCGGCTCCTTGGTAAACCTCAAAGTGAATTGTAGCGGTAAGGGTCTGTTGAGTAAAATTCCAGTTGAGAATATAACGAAATGTAAACGTTGTATGGCCCTTTAAGTCATTATTTCTTTACACGGCTTTCCCCATCCTCTTCATTTCCTTTCTAGGTTGTGTTCGGTGGCTATTTACGTCTTGCTGGCTGGCATTCCGCACCTCAACACTATGAAAACCCTTTCCCCCTTCTGAGACTAGCCAGAAAATTCTCAATGCACCGCATCCTTGGCGTCTTTCATCGGCCTGTCACAACACAGACAGCAAGTAGGCGTGTTGGGGGCGGTGGGGGGTTGGGGGCCGTTTGTCGGGGGGAGGGGGCTGTTCCAGGAAACGCTAGGGGCGGCTGACCTAAGAGAAGATATAACATGAGCGGGACGACGTATTCCGGAAGTGACGCACAGGATGCTGCGGAGGGATACACGATAATGGATGACATAGGATAAACAAGATGGCGTCTTGTCGGAAAAGATGTCGCTTGTGATTTTAAATGGCGGTAATCAGAACCGCCCGATGGGTATGACTGGGTATGTCATAACAGGGACGCAAGACAGAACATATTAAAAACAGATGTCTGGAGAAAACGGAGTGGATGAAAGACGGATTGGAACAGTTATCATGCCACAGCTAGTACACTGACAAATAAATACGGGATGCAAACCTATTTACATTGCCTTTTGGACTTGTATGTCAGACCGCCTGAGCGGGGAATCGAACCCACAACGTTTGAAATCAAAAGCCGAGGTCCTACCCTGAGCCATGCTGAATTCCCCGCTCAAGCATCCTGACCTATAAGTCCAAAAGGCAACGTAAATATGTTTGCATCCGTATTTATTTAACCCATCTTGAGCCATTGGCTTTTCCGTCCTGTATATTGAAACACTGACAGGCACAATACGAAGTGAGAAGGGAGATGGGTAATGTGGATTAAACAAGAACATGTTGTGAACACTCATTCGTTAAACACTACTAAACACTAAAACACCGACCAAATGATCCCGAGCTTCGAACAAAAAAGAAAAGAACCAACATATTTATTCTAGGTCCCCGACATTTTCTTGCAGTTTACACGAGCGAAATAAACTGCTAGAAAATTTACCTTATCATGTTTTTTTTTTTCAGGAATTTGCACTGTTTTTTTTTGTTTTCTGCAACTTCCTCAATTTTCCACCCCTATTTTAGGACGCTTATTTTAGAAGGTAATACAGCAATATGTTGCCTGCGGAAATAAGCGTCCTAAAATAGTGGTGAGAGACTGAGGAATTGTTGTTGTTGTTGTTGCTTTGGTTAAATAAGCCGAACCCAACCGGGTTATCTGCCCCGCTGCAGATGACGAGGAAACCGTAAAACAATGCAAATACCTTAAAAAAAAAAACCTGCAGAATCGTAACGTTTACATGCAGTCAAAGCCAGAAGTGAAAGGCCCACTGCACAGCCCCATGGTCACAGTCTTAAATTCGGGAGTCTGCTCATGCTTGGCTAATAAGTCATTCAAAATAACGCCACATTTTTTAATATTCATTTACTCTTTATCATAATTCTTGAAACTATCTCTTGAACTTCGGCTACAATTTAAGAGGGTCAAACACTTAAAAGTCGATAAAACGCATTAAGGGGTCAAGGATTGGTCATAGCTGAGTCGAAATGGGATAGAAATATGGCGTCATTTCGTCGTTCTGCGATCGTCTGGGTCATGGCTAAAGACCGCTATCTGATCGCCGCCCGGACCAGAGGTCAAATCAACAAATCGTAAAGAATTTTTTGTTTAAATCTGGTTTTATGATTAATGTGGCTTGGTCAGAACTATCTTAAGCTTAATCACAATTATGATTATTATTAAACGCAGAAACGTAATGGAGCCAGTGTTGTGAACGGCTGAAAAGGACAAGTGAGCAGCAATGAAGAAATAAAATCGTGGGTCAACATGAAAACTGGGTCTTCGAATTCGAACCCAAACTGGCACTGCTGTTTTGAGTGCTCTCGGCGCCAGAAGAAGAGAGGGACAATTCTGCTAGATAATTTCAATCGGAAATTCCTAGGACCTTCAACATGCCACAATCGACATGAGCACATGGCATCCACTGGTCCTTCTGTTTCCAAAAATGTTGGAGGTGCTTGAGGTCAGGACCATCCCATATGATTAAACTCCCTGTAATTATTCATTAGCTGTAAAGACACTAGTGGCTAGTGGTCGCCATGCTCATATATTGTATATTTTATCTGGATAGGTGTTATCGTTTGTCTTAGCAGACGACACACTAGCGTGTGTCTTAATATTTTTTATAAGTGTTGCTGCTCACTTGTCGTTTGTAACTTCTCACAGTTTTGGTTCTGTTGAGTTTCTACGTTTACTACTTACATGTACAGCAAATTTCTCTTCTTTAATTTATTATTTTTAATATTTACAAAAAAAAAACAAGATTTTTTACTCCAAAAAAAAAAAGAACTAAACAACTGCTCTATAGAGCAGTGACACAACGTAGTATTATTGTATATAACTCTATGCTGGAGTCTTAATGGGTTAGCTGCAAGGGGCACTGCAGAGAGAAACAGAAGGGCGTCATACTGAAGCCGATGCTGTTAAGAGTGATTTCGTAGACCTAAAACGCGCGATTTTTGTTGTTGGAGAAAACAACGTTATTTTAAGCCTAAGAAATCCGCTCTTCCGTTGTTTTTCCCTCCATTTTAATGTAGTGCACCTTGTAGTTATGCCCTCCAAAACCCAGACTGGTGCCAATATGGCGGTAAATGTCACTGCTCTATAGTGGCTGGAATTTTACTATACTGTAAGCCTATTCATTCAGACAACAATGCGACGAGACTATTTAAACGAAGCTAAAATCCATTTGTTTTTATTGAGGATTTTAATTTAGGCTTTTAATTCTACGATCAAATGTTATTATTTAATTTAGTTACGTCGAAGAAGTCTATTAGCTATGAGGAAGTAACGATGTTTTAATTTGCCATGTTATTTAACTAACTTCTCACACTGAATCGAACGTTGTAAACAATGGTTGTCAATATCTGGTACCGTTGCGAAGTTGAAAAGAGCGACGGACGGACTGACGGACAAAGTCGTTGCAATAGTCTTCTCGCCGGTACGGCTGTGCAGAAGACTAAAAGGAAAAGTGGGTAGGTGAATAAAATGAAAGGCAGGTACGTGAAAAATATGAAAAAAATGAAAAATGGGAATGTGAAAAATGTGAAAAAAATGAAAAGCGGTAATGTGAAAAAAATGAAAAGCCGGTATATGAAAAATGTGAAAAAATGAAAAACGAATGTGAAAAATGTAAAAAAATTAAAAATGGAAATGTGAAAAGAGCTGGTATTTCCAGCAGCACCCCTGAAAGGGTTAAATTTGGTGCCGTCGCATGCGCACGGCCCGTTTTGAACCGCCACTTTTCATTTTTATTAAACAATAATAGAAAAAGAGCTCCTGAAACGATTAATTTACATTGCACCATAACTCAATACTACCCCCACCCGTCCTTAAAAAAAAAACAGTCAGCCTCCATAAATTCACCATTATCTTATCTACCAACCGTTTCTTAATTTCAAATCACGGACAAACTGTATCCTATAGCATAACTTCAGTCGGCTCCGCGTCATGTGAACTTTATTTGCCTCGTAACATTTTACCGCCAATTTTTTTTTGTTCTGGTTCCACTTATTCGGTTCATTAGATCCCGGAGCTCTGTTGACGATCAACTCATAACTTTCGTCACCAACCCCTCCCACCCCGCCACTTCAAAAGGGGAAGACACTGGGCGCCTCTGGTGGCTAAACCCATAAATAAATCTACTTTTTTTTTTATCTGTTTCTTAGTGCTCGCGTCACAGAGTTCGTGAATCCAGTACATTTTTTTTTTTTAGCGGCGTTTTGCTTTGACATCATCGTTCAAAGTTTGAAAAAGATGATCGTTTGAATTATGCGACAGATCGAATTTAATGCTTGTGGAGTTTAGTAGCTCACTGGACATACAAGTAATTCATAACTATTTAATAAAAAGAGGGGAAAAAAAGACACTGACAGTGTTATCAGGGTTACGGTCGAAATTTAAACCGGTTGGATCAATATTTTCAAAAAGTAATTCCGTGTGTTTCGTCACCAGAACTTCATCGAAATCGTCACCAGAACCATAGATTAGAAGTTTTAACTAGATGTTGCACCTCATCTCTTCCAAGCCTACGCGGCGCCCTGGCGGTGGTTCAGGCTATTTAACACCTCACCTATTGTTTGGGCGCCATGTTGCTTCGCACACAAAGTATTAGCAGAAGCGTTAATACCCGCAGCTACCGCCAAGGCAACGCGTAATATTGGAAGAGGTAAGGTGCGATATTTTAACATTCTACTCTTTGCCAGAATACATCGCCATCGTATCGACGTTTATTGGCGTGACAGCAATAAACTACAACTTGTAGACAGTATTAATTGGATCACACCGCAATAAACGCTGACGAGGGTTCTCTACAATACTGGCCCGATCTCGGATGAAACATAGCGGTACGAGACTGGGTTGGCAATATGGTGCCGCTGATGCGATTTGATTTGTCTAGTTGCCACATTTTGTCAATCGAGGGCGACACCCTCCGTACAAATTGCCACCGAACGTGTTGCTTTTTTTTTTCTTTTTTTTTGCAAACGCAGAGAAATAGCTTAACTGTGGCTGAGTGATATTTTTTAAACTGTTTAACAAATACTTTTATCGATAATAACAATTTGCCACTGAAATCTACTTACAAATTTTAATTATTATTTCAAAAACTGCCACTAGCTGCCAACAGATGTCGCGTCTCTCCGTTCAAAGATGCTACATCAAAGAACAGACCTCGACGAAATTAACCAGACGTGGTGACCATTTTGCGTAACCCCCCCCCCGGCCCGGGCCCCGCCCTAATATGGCTGAACAGCACATGGTAAGTAGCCATGACGCCTTGAAGTGCCCGAAAATTTAAAAAATTAAAAAATTCTAAAGAAATCAATTTATGGCCTAACAGAAAACAAAAATTGTGTATAGAGCACTGTAAAGTTTAAATCAATAAAAATTGAACAAACTAGGTAAATAAATACAGATCATAAGATAGGGGAAAGGGTATTTTAAAAATGTTCTTCCGAAAGAGATACACACTAGCAGTGCCGGATTGCACAACGGACAAAGTGGGCATTTGTGTAGGGCCTCGTGCCCTTTAGGGACCCCGTGACGACGTATCAATATAATTTTGACTTTTTCGGAGCCCAGGAATGTCTAAATGGTGTAGTTTGAAGCCAGGAAAAGTCTTAGAATACCTAAAAATCAGTCAGTTACCATCTCCGGACCACACTGCGGAAGCTCACAGCACTCCCCTAAACTCCCTAGCTGGTGTGAATGAGTTGACATATTTTTAAAAATCAGGTAAAAAAAGTTGGTAAAATAAAAAAACGTATTAGGTGATAATTGGGAGGGAGGAGCCTTGGGCCCCGATATTTCGACTACTTAGAGGCCCCCACACGGTTCAATCCGACACTATAGTGTCCATCTTGAGTTCGCCCCAGAACGAATACAGATAATCGATTGTATGTTTTCGATAGCAGAGCACCTTGTTGATATCCTAGATGGTTACAAAAACAATGGCGGCCGTCGATGAAAGCCGCTCCCTCCAGGAAAATGTAGCAGCTCATAAAATATCTGCAGGACTCAAGATACGCTGCGCGCACAATAGCAAGGTATATTTTTTTGGGGTAGAATTCCAGATCTTTATGCGGGTCGGTATTTACTAATTTCATTCGATTGTAAGTTCGTTACAGTTAGTGTTATAAAACTGTGTGTTTAACGACATCGTACTATCGGTGCAGATATAAAATGAGTTGGGATTACCTGAAGGACTAATCTAAAACAAGCGAGCTTGGCTTTAATTCACAAGGCACGGATACTTATTGTCTAGAGATTACATCTAAAAGAACCCGTATCGCTTTGTCAGTGCTTCGTGAGTCGTTTACGACATCCATCGCTTAGATATATATCTTTCCGGCCCATCATCCGCCCTTCGTTAAGCCACAACAACTAAATTCGGTTCAACTGAAAGCAAGGGAGGGGGGGGGGGGGGAAGCTGATATACTCTTCCCAACCCCCGATCTAGATATATTAGGCTGGATATAGCTTGATCCCTATTCCGACCAATTTAATCCTCTGACTGATCACTATCCAAGATGGAGTCCCGAAACAGGCACGGTTGCACTCCAGTGCTTAAACTATCTGTAATCAAAGCTGCCAGAATTTTCGTAATGGAGGTTTTTTTTTTTTAGACGTGGGGATTGAGTTAGACGGGGTGCTGTCTATTATGGCGTCCCATTAGCATCCAATCAGGTTTCGGGATTAATGTTAAGCTCCAATTACGTCACTAAATAGACTAGTGGCGCTCATGAATATGCGCGACACTAAAATTGGGAGGATGGGAGTGGGGAGGGGGAGAGGAAGAAACAAAAAATCTGGCTGAAATATTTGGGAGTGAGTCCAAACGTGACAATAAACACAATACTGGGTAGAATTGAAGTTGTGAATCTGGAAAACACGAGTTTACCTTTAGAATTTCGATATAGGATAAATCAAACTCCGATATCGGAGACTGCATTTGCCCAACTTTTGTAACGGCGTCGACCACAGCCTCAAGTCGTCATCTGTTCGCACGTTAAAACAGTTTTCAGACTTTAGTCCAAATATTTTCAAACTGGCCGAAAAGTTGATTGTCAAATAAGGTCTCGTTAAAAAAAAATACATCAGTAAAATCAAAATAAAAGCGTATTTTATCAATATTGTCTATATCCCGTTAGTTCAAATTTACTTAACCCAGCAGTAAATGAGTTTAAAGGGCGCAACACCACCAAATTCCCAGGTTAGGCAGGTATAGTTACATTTACCAAACGATTAGCGAGAAAATACGTCTGGCTATCTGTTTTAATACATTGGACAACAAGTTTAAACGATTTCTCCTATAGTGTGGTTATCCGCACGTAGCTCAAATCATTTAATTTATTAAAGTTCACCAAGCCTTGAAGAAGACAGATGGTCATCTGCAAATCAGCCCCGAGATTGTCCAATTCGAGGGAATTCCATTTACTTGTAGCCTCTCAGGATATGGTTTATTTTAAGACCCAAAGAAGATTTAGTGAAACCTCCGAGGACTGATTCAGTGTGGTCAATGTTGCCGAATAGATGCGTGACCATGCAGGACTGGCATACCTCATAATTGGCCAAATGTATACTTTAAAAGCCGAGACAGGGTAGCAGTAAACATAAATAGTTATAAATAATGTAAAGGAATACAGGATATAAGCCATCAGCGAAAACCATACACTAGAATAAGCCCCCTTTATGCACTTACGTTTCATTCAAGTGATGTGACCCGGATTCGAACCGGAGAACCAGTCCACCTACGTCCAGGTCATTGCCGTACAGCCTTTACCAATATGGCCACTCCTCCTTTCCCAGACCCCTTAAGCTGACTTCTTGGACCCCATTTGAATTCCAATTTTGTTTTGCTCCTCCTAAACAAATTTCCACGGTGCGTACAGTTAATATCACTTTTTTGAGGGACGGGGAGGGGAACTCTCTGAGTGGTTACGTCCTGTTTCGCCAAATCTCGTTTCGACAAATCCTGTTTTGCCAAAAAGAAAGCAGATTAAAAGCCTTTGCCTAACGGGCAAATCCCGTTTCGCCATATACCATTCATGAAATTTTAGTAACACGAAATTTAATACATTATTCATGTGCAAAGGTCAAACCTTTATAGACAAACACCCGTATCGCAGAATAATTTTTTTTTTCAAATTACGTGCCTCGCTCGTGCTGCCGCGCTTGCTTCGGCTAAAAACATAACATCAGAAACCGCAACTACTCACAAATTCCTTCCAATAAGGCATGCATCTTTAACTTCTGCAATGTTAAATTGTGAAAGAACGTTTGATTCTGCGAAGCGGGATTCTGCAAAACGGGAATTCTGTGAAATTTTGGGAAAGGGTAACCATCATGTGTTTAACTTACTATTCTTAAAAGAGAACCTTGGCATTGACCTGGTGACGACCAAGTATTTCAAACAATATTTAAAGGTCACATTCTCCCTTCCGTATTGCCGGTTTTAAAAATGCAAAAAAATATTAATTGCTCCTTCGCCTTTTAAATCCCAAGTATATATGAATAAAGTATTAAATTTCGTGTACCTAAAATTTTGTCAAATTAGATTTGGCGTAACGGGATTTGGCGAAACGGGATTTGCCCTTTGAGTCGTTGTCAAAGGGTCCGTGATGTCTTAGTGACGTCACTGTGACGTACGAACCCTGCCCGATGCTAAGTGGCGTCTTGTGTCTCCGCTTGAACCCGTTGCAAAACAAAACAAAAAAAAATTAAAACGAAACAGGCTGGCAGGTCCCTTTAATTTTGCCGAAACCGTTAAGCCATCGAAAATAGACATTAGCCGTAGCTTTCTTATGACGCTGACAATCTTCACAAACCATTTCTGACGTCTTAACAGCCGAAAACTTCGTTTTAATAACTTGGAACGACAACGGTTGGTTCTTTATAGATCTGTCTCGTATCTCTGTCACGGCTGGAAATCTGGAGACATCCGTCGAAATTAATTCGTTCACGTCGTTTGGCGGAAAGTTTAATATGCCAAATGCAAAACTTTTTTTTTTTACGTTTAAAATCAGGGACGACATCACGAGCAAGTCGTAAAAGTTTCCGAAAGAAGTTCCTTGAAAAAAAAAAAAACGAAAAAAGTGCGTTTTTTTCTGGAAAGAGATGTTGGGCTGGATCGGTCCACGAAAGGACATTTAAATTTGAAAATGTCA
>JAHWFP010216734.1:0-22926 GCA_023313725.1 Lithobius niger | reverse complement strand
TTTTTTGGGTATGCTGTTCGGTGTGCGTGTGGTTCTATAGACGTAATATTAGCCATTGTATAGGGTAGTTTTGGGGCGCATGGCATTTGGCCGCGGCCACAAATAAAATTCTAAATGGAGATGGCAGTTAATCTATTGTGTACGCGGTTCACTTGAGTCCTGCAGTATTTTATGAGCGGCTACGTTTTCCTGGAGGGGGCGACATTAATCGACGGCCGCCATTGTTTTTGTAACCATCTCGGATATCAACAAGGCACTCTGCTACCAAAAACATACAAGTGATTATCCGTGTCGTTCCGGGGCGAACTCAAGGAGGGACGCGGACACTATAGCGAATTACGATATTAGGCAAACAAAAAAGATAACTTACGCAACTCGAGCAATTCGTTCACCTGCCTATCGAGGTTTTCGATAATTACAATGTATTCGCTTAACATAGAAACGAAACTCGCTGCGCTAGTTGAAGCTCCAAATTTTTTCACTTCAGCCTCCAATTTATTGCCTTCACTTTTAATTTTGTTCTGAAGTTCGTTGAGTTCCTTCAGTTTGCTGGGATCGTTGGCAAACTTCACAGCACCATCCTGCAGCTTTTTTTTCATTGACATCAAGATTGATAAAGCTTTTGGGACCAGTCGGTAGGCTTCTCCATAAAGTTCGATGTCAACATTTTTAAAAGTTGAACTCAGATTAGTTCTTGATTCTAAAAAAAAAATGTTAAGACAAATGAACATTTAAAAACATCTTCGACCTGTCAGCCCTTTTTCGTTCTTTTTTTTTTTTTTCAAAGAATCCGTTTAAAAGAACGAATTTAAAAAAGCATACAAACACAATAGAATTATTCTGTCGGGACGATGAGGTTTGTAAATGGTTAAAATGGTTAAGTGGTTTGGTAAAAAAGAAACAAATAAAAACAAGTAAAAACAATTAAAGGAAGGGAATGTTATAAAAAGACAGGTAATGTATATTTTCGTTGGCAACTAAAAAATGCATTTTGAAAGGGAAGGAAGCCTCCGCTGGGCGCTTGCTTGTGAGGCAAAATGAGCATTTTTTGGTGTTAGACGGGGTGGGGCTCAACTGCCACTGCCATTGCCAGGCCATTGCGCAGTGGGACAAAAACAGCCAGGACAGTGGCAAAAACATGATTTTAAACGGGAAAACGTTTTTTCCAGATTACTACCGGCTAAAACTGGCAAAAACCACCAAATCACGCACATTTTCACAGTAAAAGATATTTTTCTCACAATATATATGCACATTTTTGAAAGTCAGTTGCATAAATTTGCATAGATATTGTGAGAAGAATATCTTTTACTGTGAAAATAAGCGTGAATAAGATGTGAATATGAATTTTCAAAATAAACGATGTAAAGTTTTCGAGGGAAGCTTTTATAATTTGCCAATATTTGACTACTGTATATGGCACACTTTTTTATTTTTTGACTTCAAGTAGATTTTTGCCATATTTTTGTCCAAAGGGGCAAAAACATGGCTCAAGAATTTGCACTTATACTTTGCACTTGATAACGGGGTGCAGCAATCCTCGAAACGTTGTGTTTTTATTGTACATTTGTGCACGTTAAGGGTTTTTTACTGACTTACTAACCCCATATGGATTAGACAAAAACGGGCTCGTTTGATGTTTAAGGTAAGGTTTAACTGATCCGAAGTCAAAACAGCAAAGGAACACAAATAAACTTTCCTGTAAGGTTTCACATACCTTAGTGTTCCTCTACTGTTTAGTCCACGTGAAACCTTACTGCTGTATTCACATGTTTTTACAGTTTTTACTTTAGAACACGATATGTCTGATTGGTTCATTCTACTTGGCTAAAGGACATTGCTGAAAAATCGTAAAAACCATACTTTTAGTGTGCTTAGTGCAGACCTACCGATTCTAATTCAGGGTTTGTGCGACTCCTTGAAATCCTTGAAATATCGTTGAAAATAAAAATGAAATACTAGTCCTGAAGTCTTGAACATGAAATCTTCAAACTGGTGTATGTATCAATAGGATGAACGGATAGGAACGACCGGACTAGAATAATGACGAAAAATTTAGCCCCGAAATTAGGCGAGTGTGTAGCCTATATTATACACTACATTATTCTTACAACAATTTTGAAAGTTGGGATATGGTTTTGATTTTATTTACGTGTCTAATGGGTTGAATATTAGCAGTAAGGTTTCACGTGGACTAAACAGTAGAGTAACACTGCGGTATGTGAAACCTTACAGGAAAGTTTATGTGTTCCTTTGCTGTTTTGACTTCGGATCAGTTAAACCTTACCTTAAACATCAAACGAGCTCGTTTTTGTTTTCTAATTCGTGATACTTTGAGATACCAAGCTGGTTGTCCGCACTCGTTGCAAAAAGCACTGAATTTCGCTCGCTTCGCTCGCTCGTTCAGTGCACGTCTTTCTTTTGGAAGTTGGTTTGTTCGCAGCTATCTATCAGCGGCTTTGTCCGTATTTGTAATATAGATCCGTAATAAGGATAAGGCTTCCGCTTCACGCGCGGGTAAATTGTTGGTTCACCAGCATTGTTAGCATTTGCTTACGCTTTCCGTCTGGCGTTTACTGATTGACATTGTTGCATAAAAACAAAGTTTAAAACAATGTATAACAATAAAACAGATCGTTCAGGGCCTCGTAACTCCGGAACGGGACGACCAATTGATATTTCTATTTCTATAAAGGGCACATCTCCGGAAGTAGCTCTTTTAAATGAACTAAGAACCAGCTTTCTACGACAAATGGTTTTGTCTGTAGAGACCATTGTGTAAACGTGTCCAAATAAGAAGTAAGAAAAAGTCAAAGCCAAAAATGAAACTCGCAATTCCAGCTCAAGTCTAGATCTCCAAAGTGAGCAATCGGAAATTAATAAAAGTTGGTACACGTGTTCACCAAGTCCAACAAAGCTTATATAGCAAATTTCAATGGAAAATATTGAACGACGGCGGAGAAATTAAGCTTCCAAATATCGGCTTTAACATGGGAGACCGAATGGGGAGGTGTGAATTTAAAAGCCTAGAATGGGCACAAATATACAATTAAAACACAACGTTTCGGGGATTACTGAACCCCGATAGCAAGTGCTAAGTGTAAGTGCAAATTCTTATTCATTAGGGTAAAACACGCGTGACGTTTTTTTAACGCACGATATACGAGTATATCCCTCTTGCTATCTTGGTGGAAGGTTGAGGAGCGGGGTATAATCAACCTAGTGTGGCATAATCACCCGATTATACATCGGCGTATAATCGGGGTGATTATACCACAGTAACTTTTCGTTGTGCGCTTGCGTAATTTACCGAGCTTAAAACAGACGTCAGACGGCAGTTAATGGCTGAGGCTTCATATATACCAGCTAGAAAATTGGTATATATGATACCAGTTATGATTTTCATATTTTAACATAGACTTTATAATTTTTTAGGCTAGTATATTATAATTTTTCTTCGGCGATCTATTGGCATAAATAATTTTAATTTTTGCCGTATTAGTCTTTTAGTTTTTCGATTCCATGGTAATTATTAGCAAACGATTAAAAATTAGTACAGGAACACACACAGCGCCATCTCTCGGCGGATTTCAGCAATACGTAGTTGATGTGGCGTGTTTAAAGGGAGAAAGTCGCCGACGCAGCATCGTCTGTAACTTCTTGTTGGAGTTATACAATTTTATGAACTGATAAACTGATAAGCTTATAAAACGTAGCATTACGTTATAAATATTAAAAATAACACAAAGAATGTTCAGTCCTTTTGTTGTCATTTATTTTTAATTGGGATATACTCCAAATAAACAGCCCTCTAGCTTTTGTGGATAATACGGCTAAAAATGTTTTCGCACTCAGCCTGTAACCAGACTAAAACTACTCATGCTAATTAATTTGAAATTATACTCCACGCTCTACGCGCTCGGGAGATAGTTGCAAAATAATTAGCATTCGTTAGTTTTAATGTCAGGTTACAGGCTTCGTGCGAAAACAGTAGCCGTATTATCCACAAAAGCTCGAAGCGGTTACTACTGAAAATAGTTGCGACCAATTATTCCGCAATAGGCCACATGGGTTACGACCCAGAACGAAAAATAGAAAATGGGATAATATTACGACAGACAGACACTCCGGCATCGGACCACCATTTATTCTACTCGACAGGGAAGCTATTTAATACATTATTATTCAGTACCTTAACTTGGCTAATAGGATTCACCTTGGCAGCCATTTCCCGGGTTGAATGATATCACTACCTTCAAGGGCCGATCGTTTTTTTAAACTTGGCGGGTTTAGGTGTATAGTTTTTTTCTGAAACGGTATCACACAAGACCAAGACCAACAACAAGTGAACAATTTTCAAATACACGTGTGCAGGTTGGCGTTCTACCAGGAAAACCGGGAAAATTCAGGGAATTTATCAAGTCTGGAAAAGTCAGGGAAACATCAGGGCATTTGATAAATATATACTGAGATTCAGGGAATTTCACTTTTTTTCCCTCTGTAAACATTGGCTAATTCGTAAATTTCATGTTTTACTTCCAAAACCTTCACTTTATTTCAGTTGAAACTGTCATGTTCGTTTTTTTTGTTTTTTTTTTCATTTCTGATCAAGCAAATACTCGTTAGTCCTAAGTAAAATATGGGTCGTTTCGTGTTAAGTGCGTTTCCAGTTTTTTTTTTTTTTCAGATTATGGCAATTCGACTTTTTATCAGTCCCTGTTACGCCAGTGCTATTTTTGATTTAAAAAAAAATGAAGCGATGTAGTTATTGGGATTTGATTGAAATGCGAAAAAAATTTTTGGTTCCTGTACTGCATCTTCTTTGACCATAAAAACATCAGGGGAAAATGTCAGTATTGGTTTGGAGAACCAGGAACAATCAGGGAATTTCATCATGAGATTTCGAACGCCAACATGGTGTGGCTCCCTACTTTTACTCTTGCACAGAATTGCATAATTTTTTTAAAATATAAATATACCTTTCATACTTATCTACTATCTGGCCAAAAAATGGTCGAAAAATGGTGAATACGAACGGAGATATTATTTAAATTTGCTGGAGTGAGGACCACAGAATAAAGACCTCTTCCTCCCACAGATACGACACTCGTAACTCACCCAGCTCTTCAAAAATTGGTCCCTCGTTTCAGCAACGCGTCGGGGTGATGACGTAACACCTCGCACTTTATTCGCCAGATGTCACTAGCAGAGTGAAATTGAAACGCCGAAATGAAGCTAAATAAATAAAAAATCAGAAGGTAAAGCGTTAAACTATAAAAAAGTCAGCCTTTGCGATTGGCTTTATTGGAACACACTAGTCTGAGAAAGAAAGAAAAAAAACAACTTTCACAACTCGGGCTCGAACTGTTTCATTAACGTAGCTTGTTTGATTTGATCTGTAAACGTGCTCGCGATCCCACTGCGCATGACTGCGTATTTATTATGGCGCTCCTCGCGAGCGATCTCTGCGCCTACTGGCGAATCAAGTGCGAAGCATGACTCAGCAAAAAAAAAATGAGGCTTAACTTTTCCGCGTAGTGTCGTATCTGTGCGCGGTAGTGTTCATTAATCTGTGGTGAGGACTTCAACCATATATTTGTACGTATCGCCACGTATGATAAAATTACTTTACAAAAAAAAAGGTACACGGATTACAAACAAAAACGTCAAGCGTGCCGTAAAAAAAGGGTTATATGATTAAAGTTTCACTTTATTTGTTAAAATGTGCACGGTTCAAAATGGGTTATGATTTTTAATTTAAATAATGAAATATACATTTGCGAAATTACCGTCGTCTGTTTAAGTGCTGTTGTGATTAGCGACATTTTTTTTTTTTCGGTTCGTAAAGCACAACAGCGCTTTAACGGATGCAATTTTCTCAACATTTGATGCAACATTTGATTATAAAAATCATAGATATTATTAACCCATGTACATTTTAACAAGTAAAGTTAAACTTCAATCATATAACCCTTTTTTTTACGGTGTCCTTGATGTTTTTGTTTGTGGTTTTAGTTTATTGCTTGTATGTTGTAAATCTTGAATTTAAATTCAAGATTTACAACATACAAGCAATAAACTAAGATAATAGAACTGAGTTCTTGCGCGGATTAGATCAAGCCAAGCATTCCTGACTGCCCGATTCGCATGCCCCGCAACGTCCGAATGACGTCATAGAACACAACAATGAGGGAACACCAACGCAAATTGCTGTGAGCTGTACTATCCAGTATACCCGTGGCTTTTAGCCCCAAACTCGGCATTGTTGTGGTTGCTTAGAGCTTTTGGACACAGCAAATATTTAGTTAAAAAAAAAAACCGTGTAGGCGCACAGTTGGCGTTTTTTTTTTCAGCCATTCACTGAGAGAAGCGACATGCGCCGTTTTTGGTTAAGTCTTAGTTGACAAGTCTTTTCTGCGGCAAGTCATTGGCTTTCCTCCCTGTTATTAGTCTCTTCATTAAATTTAATTAATTTCCCTGAAGAATAATATAATTAATGTTGAGATTATGATTTACTAACCAAAGCGTCGTTTGCTTCGCTCACTCCATTGGCGTCCAGTCATGCTTCGTATAGTTTAGTTGATTTCCATAGCATCTCAGTACATAAGTTAAATACGAGTAGGTTTTACTTCGACAAATTGTTTCGTCGTAATTTTCAGAAGTATTCCTACTAGTATAGTTTTACACAAAAAAAAAACAAAAAAACTCGTACTGTATTGTTAAAAAAGATTTTTCATTGTGTTCAGAAAGAACAAAGGTTTTCTGAAAATGTCGGCCGGATTGCTGTTTCATGACGCTATCATTGTCACTGACTCTATTGCAGTCTTGTCGTAAGTAGCTGATGTAGAAATTGTCGATCATAAATCCCCAAAACTATCAGCTTCAAAACGATTGGTTTGTCACGAATTTCAGCATGACGTAATTGAAAATACAAAGTTCAAAAGGTTAAAGGGTTTAACGAGCGTTAACCACTCCTGGTCATCTGCCCGAAGCCCTAAGGCCCTATGTCTGCAACAGCCAGATTCCCAGGCGGTCAAAGTTCATAACACCTACCAACAATGGTTGGCCCGAAAATTAAGTGAGAATTTGAGATCTCTTGAGACCTGTATATGTCCTGTTTCTGTTACTTCGTACTGATTTAACACGTGTCGTCGATTTTTAAGTTTTTATTTTTAATTTTGGGATCAAGTTTATTTTTAAAGGTCAAAATTTGCTTTCAGGGAAACTTCTTTCTGATTGGTTTGCTTCGAACTTTGACGTCATGGGCAGTATTTACGTAGGCCTATTTGACGGTAAAAAAAAATCAAGTTACAGCGATGAAAATGGGCCTAACGGAAGTGCAATTTAATTATCTTTCTCTAGCTGAAGCCCATGGCTGGTGTTGAATGCTCCGTTTGCAACACTGCTTAGGTATGGTAGCGCATGTATATGTCCATGTTCGACCAAATTAAGATGTTAAAATTGTTGCGCACACTGGCTGGCAAAAACTGATTTTCGTTCACTTTGCTCAGTCAATCAGCGCACTCAAATTCCCCCCCCCCCCCATTCCCACTGCTGATGAGCCCCTCTTTGTAATGATCACTTCCATTATATTCCAACAGTCATGTTCATGTTGATGCTGGTGGACATAAATAAGGCTCAAGGCGGTCTGGAAGCTGCCCCTTCGAGAAACATCCTGTCGTGAAAAGCTTTCCCCAATGCTTTCCCTCTACCAGATGCGCGGGCCGTTGCCGGTCGTTGCCTACCTCACCTCTTGGGTAGTTATATATACAGATTCGACGCCACTCGGATGATTTTAGGAGCCTTATACCCGGAGGAGAAGTGGAACAAACACGCATGAATATCGCACGTTTTTAATGATAGGCCGTAGAATGCGTACGGGAATATTTGAACTGAATCGAACAATGGGTTCGTATGTTATCGTTAAGACAGACAAACAGACAGGAGCGGATACAGAGGGGGGCGGTGGGAGCGATCGCCCCTCCTAAAAGCCTTAATGCACCGAATTACCCCTCACGAGCTGACGAGGCTTTTTTTAAAAGTCATGATTTCACTGACTACGAATCTTAAATGTGATACAGCATAATTGTTATATTAAGAAACCGGTCAAGGATTAACATAATTCTTACTTAATTAAAATTCTGTTTTTGATTTTTTTTTTCCTACTTATTTTCAAAATGTTTCCGGATACGATAGGGGGTAAGCAGTACACGAGAGCAGAAAAGCTCGAAGAAAAAAATCCACGCTAGGCTTTCGGCGTAGTACCCAAATTATAAACAAGGCAGATCTATATTCGTTACGCCTAGAATTCGTTTGTGGACAGGCATTGGTGGTTTAAAGAAAAGGCCTACTTGGTTTATGGCTCAAGTGAAAAAAGAGCTTTGAAGAAGTCTTCAATGGTTCCAAAATCCTTAAAACTCCATTACCTTCAATGGTCGCCTCTTCTAGGGCGCGCCCCCCCCCACGCTGCCCCAAAAAATTTGGAGCTGGAACCGCTATAGGCAAATAATGATCTCAAAACCTAGCTAAACAGGAATCGCCCGTCCCAGAATTTCATTCTGGATCCGCTACTGCAAGCAGACGGGCAATATGACCGGATGAGAAACTCAATGGCTTTTCTTCCCGCCACTTATCATTAGAACGCTTTTCTGTCCGTTCCTTTGGTTTAAAGAATACGCAACAAATAAACAAACAAAAACAAAAAAAAAGAGAGTTAAACTAAGCCGGCAGTTAGCATTAAGGATTGGCTTCATAATTTACTCGTTCTGTGCTTGTCTGGAGAAACGCAGTTCCAGGAACTAATAAATGCGTACACTTCCGGGAGTGCCCATGTAGTAACTATCGCTTCGTATTTCATCCCTTGTCACAAGGTCGGCTGGGAGAGAAGATGTCGATGTCGTTTCCCGGATCCAAATATTATAACGTGGAATCATAAGCGCAGTTTTCAGTCGCGGGTAACAGACCGGATAATACGTGTGAATCATGTGTTGCGAGATTGTGGCGAAAATGTGCAACATATGCAACCCTAAAACAACCCAGAAACAGCATCGACTCGAAACTACTCTAAGCAACTCTTTTTCTCTGCCCCATTCAAAGCCGCAATAAGCCCATCCAGCCTAGTGTCTACATAAGTGCACTGCGGCTACTAAACGGAAGAAAACAAATCCCAACGCGCAGAGCGAGCTTTGTGAGACCCCGAGCAAAGCGAGCCGGTGCAGCCCAGTGGTCAGCGTCTCCAACTAGAACCCAAATGAACATCGGTTCGAATTCTGCGACCGACCTACGGTCTTAAAAAAAATACATCCAATTTAGCGCGTGCAGTAGTGTTCATTATCTGTACCTTTAAAAAATAATCTTTGTGCCACCCGTCACAAAACGGAGAAAGATAACATTAGGATTACCTAAGGTTCATAGTGACTGTAAAAATGCCTGTAGAGTGATGCCTTACAAATTTGTGCAATTGCAAAGGATTAAATCCTTACACTAATTTTGCTACTAGATGCTACTTAATAACCGAAGTATTGTAAATAAGGCTTTATTTGTAAATGTGTATTAGTTATTAATGTAGATATTACTTGTAATGCTACTTTATTGAGTCATGGTATTAATCTACCCCAAAACAAAACTTGTTAAGGATTCCCGCCAAGATTTTCGGCCGTTTGAAGTCGTGACACACCACAAACGCCAAGCTCTTCAGCCAAGCTAATCCCACCGAGGAATACTTCGAGGGTTAAATGAAATATAATATGAAAATTGCTTATTGGGGAATTTTCAATTATTACATTTAACGTTTTAAGTCTTAGTCGATGGAATTAGCTTGGAGGAAGAGCCAGGCGTTTGATATCACGACGTCACACGGCCGAAAAGCTTCGGCGGGAATCCTTAATTCGTTTTATTTTGGGGTAGATACCGGATGTTTTAGGTCCAAATTGATGAAATCCATTTTTTTCTCAGCAGTTATGAGCTATAGAAAAGCCAATCTAGTTTCCTCCCGTTCATCTCTTGTTTTGCTTTCGTTCTGTTTTGAGGAATGCAGTCATCTTTTTTCATGTGATTAGTATTTATTAAGGCTACACCGATACCAATACCGATCTGGTTTTAAAATTTTAGCCGATACTGGTACCGATACCGATACCTGAAATCGTATCCCCAATTTTTCATCAAAGGTGTAGTTTTATGCAAAAGTCCAATAATTATTAAAATTTAAAAAATTGAATAGTAACCCACAGTTAAAACCCTAGCTAGGAAGATACTCAGTGATTTCATGAGCAAAACGCCAGGAACCGTATGTCGTAATCTCAGTAAATTGAACGGTTCCAGAGTTTTCGATATTTTCGCAAAGGTTGCCGATACCGGCAGATACCGATATCACGAATATCGGTAATATACCGATCCAGTATTGGTATCGGCGCAGCCTTAGTATTTATTATTAGTATCTAGACACACGCTGGTGTGTCGTGCCAAGTTAGGCAACAATCATCACAGCAAACATCACATCAGTTCAATTGTCGTGGTTGTAAACCATTGTAGCGCGACGCCATTGCGTCAGTGTCTTATATCTTGAAGCATAGTTGGGCACATTTCAGGTACTTGGGTAAAAATAATAATGTGGTACAAAAGCTTAAATTGTGTTGAAATCGAGAGCAATGACCCACCTGACAAAAATTAACTCGAATAGGTATGCCAGCTAAACTGCTTTCGATGCAAAATCTGACCCTCAATAACGTTGTAAATGTGTTAGCTAGCTAGCTAACTAGCTAGCTAATTCGCTCATCCCCATGTTAAATCTCATAGAGTGATTATTCATCCATACCGAGATAACGGGGAGGCTTCCAGCTATGAAATTGGACGAATGGGTCCAGCACAATACGAACTGCGTACATTTTAGGGTTTGGAGCCTGGGGGCATAACAGGGATGTCGTGGGAGGGCGCGTAAGTACGAAAATATTGTTATAACCATTGTTAGCATTGTCGGCATCGTCTCTCAAACGGCCAAAGTTCGAACAATGAGAACGTGGATACTGACGTACGTGCCTAGACACACACTAGTTGCATCACAATAAATCTAAACAACGTTGCAAAGAAATTGTATTCACGTCCCATTCACGAAAAATAAACCAACTGTAAAAACAAAGCAAAATCAACAAAGCCAAAAACTGGTAAAGAGGCCACTAAGTTGAGAGTGGTTCGGCCCTTCAAAGGAGTGATATCAACACACCAAAACTAATTAAATAAAACAAATCACAACAAAATTAAAACTAAAACAAAAACCCATAAAGAGGTGACTAAGTTGGGAATGGTTCGGCCTATAGGCAAAAGGTAGTAGCAAATTTTTGAAAACCAATTTCTTGTTGACGTGGCACTTTATAGTACACATCTGCACGGTAGTGGAGTTGAGCCAATACACAATTTTAAAAAAAAGAGTGATATCATATAAAAAACCAAAACTGGTAAAAGGGGCCACCAAGTTCCGAATGGTTCGGCCCTTCAAAGGAGTAATATAAACACACCAAAACATTCGCCAAGTTAATCGCACCACGTACTAATTCTAAGGTTAAATGAAAACTAGAACATTGCTACTTTCGGTAGCAATGTTCAAGTTTTCATTTAACGTCGAAAGTATTATTCGGTGCGATTAAGTTGGCGAATGTTTCGGTGTTTTATCAGTCCTTTTTTTAAATTATGTATTTGACTCAACTCCACTACCGTGCAGATGTGTAATAAAGTGCCACATCAACAAGAAATTGGTTTTCAACAATTTGCTACTACCTTTTGCCTATAGGCCGAACCATTCTCAACTTGGTCACCTCTTTATGGGTTTTTGGTTTGGTTTTAATTTTTGTTTTAATTTGTTTTATTTCGTAAGTTTTGGTGTGTTGATATCACTCCTTTGAAGGGCCGAATTATTCTCAACTTGGTGGCCTCTTCACCAGTATTTGGCTTTGTTTATTTTGCTTTGTTTTTAGAGTTGGTTTATATTTCGTGAATTGGACGTGAATACAATTTCTTTGGCAACGTTGTTTAGATTTATCGTTCTACACTAGTGTGTGTCTAGCCACGCACGTCAGTATACACGTTGTCATTGTCCGAACTTTGGCCGTCCAATGAGAGACGATGCCGACAATACTAACAATGGTTATAACAATATTTTCGTACTTACGCGCCCTCCCACGCCATCCTCGTTACACCCCTAGGCTCCAAACCATAAAAGGTACGCAGTTCGTATCGTACTGCAGCCATTTGTCCAATTTCATAGCTGGAAGCCTTTCCGTTAACTCGGTATCGATGAATAATCACCCTACGGAAATTAACATGGGGATGAGCGGACTAGCAAGATAGTAAATAGTAGCACATTTACAATGTATTGAGGGTCAGATTTTGCATTGAAAGCAGCTTAGCTGGTATTCCTACACGAGTTAATTTTTGTCTGGTGGGTCATTGCTTTCGATTTCAACACAATTTAAGCTTTTGTGCCACATTATTATTTTTCCTCAAGTACCTGAAATGTGCCCAACTATGCTTCAAAATATAAGACACTGACGCTGTGGCGCTATGGTTTACAACCTCGACAATTGAATTGATGTGATGTTTGTTGTGATGATTGTTGCCTAACTTGGCAGATATGTTGAGCCGTTGGCTTTCCGTCCTGTTTAACAATGTACAGTAGATATTACTTGTAATCCTACTTTATTGCTTGGTAGCTTAATGTTATTAATTTGAATTCTAAATTCAGAATGTTTACAATGTTAGTGGGGTGCCAAACTCTGGTGTCAGTTCACATACTATGCATTCCCAATTTGCCGAATTATTGGGTTTATTAAAGCCTGTAAAGCCAACACTTAATAAATAAATAAATAAATAAATATGCTTACCTGAAGCAGAAGCAACTCCGAAAAAAAGTGCTGCAACGTAGCATACGTACATGATCATATTTTTTATTCTAATGCACTATTCGTAAGCTTCTGTGTTATGGTTCTAGAGTATGAATTTTTTTTTTCTAACACGAAAGGAAGTTGTGTTCTCAGTAAACCAGGGAATGACGTCACAGAATTGAGGAGTGGGCGACGGATATTTGGATACTAGCAAAGTTACAAAAGTTGGCGTCTGTTTACATTGATTAGATTAAGTTGGCGGTATTCCCCATAGATAACTCTGATTTATACTCCTATGAACCTACAGATCTTATTCAACGAACCTCTAAGGAAATACAGGCGATATTTATAGTGTCCGCGTCCTATCTTGAGTTCTCCGCAGAACGAACACAGATAATCGATTGTACGTTTTCAGTAGCAGAGTGCCTTGTTGATATCCAAGATGGTACAAAAACAATGGCGGCCATCGATTAAAGCCACCCCATCCAGGAAGTCGTAGCCGCTCACAAAATACTTGCAGGACTCAAGATACATCGCGCACACTATAGGTGTATCTGACTATACCGGTTGGAACTGATATGTCTATCACAAAATGTCACACATTGTCTGTCAGGGTGTAGTCCATGATACAAAAAGCCTTGTAAACATGGGTCCGGAAATGCACCCGTGTTGACAGCCCCCAAAAATTAGGGGCAAAAAGTAGGAGGGGAATCTTTCATAACTTCCCACATATTCCTTCCAATACAATACACGTTAATTAATGCATCATTCTTGCAATTACAGTGGTTTATGTTAATGTTGTTATGGGGTCTCAAAACGCTGCTGATGGTGCAGTATTTCGGGGGGGGGGGGGGGCAGGTTGCAGAAATTCTTTGGTTTTTACTGAAACAAACATTACATCGCCAACATTACAAACGCCAAATTGGAATTTGTAGTTCTCTGCTTGGTGACGCAACATTTATTTCAGTAGAGCTACTAAAGAATTCCCCCCCCCCCCCCCCAAAAAAAAAACACCTTGCCCATCCCCCATCCCCCTCCATACGGCCCCATCCACAACGTTGTGGTACATCAAATTAACATTTACATTTCGAAGTAATAATATTGCAAGAAGGATGTGCCAATTGTAGTGATTTGGAAAGAATAGGGACATTTCAACATTTTACCCCTAACTTTGATGGGCTGTAACTAAAGACGGGTGCATTTTCGGACCCACGTTTATAAAACTTTTTAATCCTATTTTTGATCATGGACAACACCCTGTGTAATTGCTGTTGCACGTAAATACTTATGTATGAGCAGAAGGTGCGTAAAGGACGAGATCCTAATCCAGTTGTATTCCATTTCCACCACTCGCTATAAGTCGTGATCCTATGCAGCCAATTGTCAATCGTCGAGTGGCTGTTTTTACTTTTGCGGAAAATTAATGATCGTGCTGTGTATATTTTACCTAATAAATGTGTGTTCAGAATGTCACTTGAGCTGTCGTTAGTCCAACCGCGTTTCAATTCCCAAGCAGTTGCGTTTAAACAACCGTGAAGAAAAGAAGGAGTTTTGCTTCCCAAGCCAAGGCCGACTTGGATAGAAATTGCAAGATCTTGCAGCTCCTTCAATTTCCCACCACTACATCAATAATTATCCGTATTTAGTTGGGTACGATTCTACGATGTAGTGGTGCCCAATTTCAACAAAAAATTATTTATTGACAGAGCACTAATTCTAATTTTCGAGCACTTATGAGCACTAATTGAACACTAATTATTATTAAATAGTGCTCGAAAATTAGAATTAGTGCTCTTTCGATAAATGAATTACACTTTCAAAGCATTATACTTTTACACCGTACCTTTGAACGTGTCATAATTCTTTTATTGAAAGCGCACTAATTCTAATTTTCGAGCACTAATAAGCACTAATCAAGCAATAAAAAATGGGACATGTTTGGCGCCGTTCAGTGCGGGTGGTGCTGATGGATTAATTTAGCACCCCCACTTTTGAAAGTGTTGTAATTTTTTTTATTAAAAGAGCATTAATTCTAATTGTCGAGCACTAATGAACACTAATTGAGCACTATATATCTGCCATGTAAAGAGCCGTTCAGTACGGATGGTGCTCGTGAATCAGTTTGGCACCGCCATCTTTGAAAGCGCACTATTTTATTGAAAGAGTTGTTCGATGAGTTTATGAAAGTGACCAATGATGTGTTTCTCACGAATCTCATTCAGGCGAGAGCAGAGGCGAGAACTGTGGGCACCAGGTCCCCACCATGTTTCTTCTGTTTTCAAAATTGTTGTTTTAATCCTCATTTTAATCTGAAATTGCTGTTACGTTCTTCATAGGGCGTTAACAATAATTTTGGAATTAAAATAAATAAGTAGATTGTAGGAATGGCCTCTCGCGAATCTCACTCAGACGAGAACAGGAAGTTAGCTCCGCCATGTTGGCGTTACTGACGTCGGCGAAGCGCCTGAAGGATTGCAGCTTGCGAAGGTTTGGAATTGCATTGTTTCTAGAACAGTTGTTTAAACACGCTGTATATCTTAACATTGCCGCAACTATGGTATTTACAAGGAGGGGCTCAAAAGAAAAATTTGGGCCCTCCTAACGGAGTACATAATTTTGGGGACGAAGGAGCTCCGAACCAGGATTCTGGGCCCCTTTTTCGTGAATTGTCCCTTTTGAGCAAATTGCGAATTTTGCGCCCCCAAAATTCGCCACCTGGGCCCGGGTCCCTTTCACCCTTTGCACTACCCTTAATTGCGAGTTTGCGACACTTTATCTTAACAGCGATGCAAACATCAATTTATAAAATCGAACAGCTATTGGAAACTTGGTTCAAACTTTTGCCTGAGCTAGGATAAATTTTGTAAACAGCATCACAGTTTAACTCTAGCTGTGCGTGTTTTATCCTAATCAGCGGACTTACATTTCTGAAACGTGTCTGGAGAAATGAGCATCTACATCATTAAGGACGTATGATGTGCGTGTGTGTTTGTGTATTTGTGTGTTTGTACCTCTACTCCTCCGGAACCAAAGCACCTACAAAGATGGGAGTATAGGACCAAACGAAAGATAATTAAATTGCGCACAGTATAGGCCTATTTTCATCGCTGTAACTTGATGTTATCACCCTCAAATATGCGAAAAAACCCGGGAAAATAACGTTTTTTTAAACCCTCTTCATGTTTGTTCATGACGTCATAGTTTGTTCATGAAAACCTCCTCGAGCAAAGAGAGATGATCTGGAAAAGAATGCACGGACGGCGTATTTTGCAACACACCACATATACATCTTAAAAATTGGTTTTGTATTAACTGACTTGATGCAGGGGAAAATCAAAACAATAGATTTGGTTTTAAAACAGTGTCAAACATTCGTGTTTCTGAAGCACGGAAGTGCGTGGATTGAACGAGCAAAGAGAGCGATTTCTGCGTAAAGTAAACCTTTTCAATGTGTGTCTTGCTTTACTTTATTAATCTTTCATCTCCTACCTTCGTAAGAGATTACATCTGACGTTCTGCAGATGTTTCTCCAAGTGAGGGATTATCAGAAAGTGAAGTGATAAGACACCCATGGAAAAATCTGTACTGAGCAGGACGTAAAGAACAATATTCTTAAAATAAGAATCTGGAGGCGTTACTTATTTTGGGGGCCGTCCGGGATATGAATCAGATCTCAAGGTGGTCCGGAATTTTTGGGGGGCCGCCTTGTTAAGCTACCTTTAGGAAGCTTTCGGCTGTACCAGCTGCCAAATTTTGTTTCCATTCGGAACCAAAAACTGGGAATAGAAATAAAATATACCCACTTTCTTTTCGCAAGAACGTGAAGTAAAACAAGAAAACCCATATAAAGTGTATACTAACACAAATTACAAGTAATGTGCGGTTGTGGTTACATTGATTCAGTCACGTTTCTGAGGAAATGTTTGCGCTGATTGAGTGAGCGAAGCGAACGAAAATCAGCGGTTGTCATCAGAAACAGCGCTTTTCTGATAAATTGCTTGATCTTTTTGCTTGACTCCTTGGACTAAAAAAATAAAATGGATCTTCTCTTGAGATAACCGAGTAGATACAGTAAGCTAGGATTGAACACAGGGACGGCGCTAGAATCACTTTACTGGGGAGGCGACAGTGGGGCAGGAATTTTAGCCAGGGGGGCGAACCGAAAAATTCTACTTTTGGGGTCCCCCCCCCCAAAAAAAAGAGTAAAAGTAAAAATAACAATCTTGCAATTCTTTCTCACACCCAACGTTCTTGACTGTATTTTTACACCATTTTTTCTTGGAATAGTTTTAAATACAGTTGAAAAAAGGTGATTTTACAACTCTCACAGTAACAACTAGGCTTCATTGATGTTACCTCAAGTCCTTCCTGTCACTGTGAAAGAAACTAACATAGTTTTTTTAAGTAACCGGAATTTCTTCGTTTATACGTTTTAATTTTGATCTGATGGTGGGCGGGCGGCCAAAATTTTAGGGGGGTGAGCGCCCCCTTAGCATCGTCCCTAGGTACGAATTTTTATTAATTAAAAAAATAATTTTTCTTAATTTTTCTCAGTCTTTTATTCAAAATGAAATGGAATTCGACATTTGATGGCTGAAGGGTGATTAATGAGTAATGAAACACAACGGTTATAATTATACAAAATGTAGACTACAACATGTAGACTTTTAAGTACAGAAAACAATGGAAGTGAAATTCGATGTGCCAAAATTGTAAATAAAAATGGTCAAACTGGAGCTTACAACAATTTCAAAGGAAAAACTTAAAAACAAATCATTTAAAATAATCATAGATCTGAAACATAAAATGAAAATGTCTTGTTACAATGACAGAAAAACGAGTAATTTAGATCACTAACATAATTGGAATTTTCGTCTATCACCCAAACTCTTAAATTTACAATCTTAAATTATATTTTGTACTCTTAAGCAGTCAATTTATTTACAGCAACCTTCCGATTTCAATATACACTTTTCAAGAATTCTTCTCAATTTTTTGGTAAAGGAGTTTTTCCGTGTTCTACGAGCTCATATTGGATGTTATAACGAATTCACGCACAAAAAAATTTTCGTAAAAAAACGATTCAAAAAATAATTAACTAAAATATTTTACTTTCTCACATGCCTAGTTGAAATATTAAAAAATTCTCTAAGGCCGCCCGCGCACTGAGCGACTTGGCCGCATGGCCAGGTTGCTGCAGCCAATGAAAATGATTAGTGCATGGTTTTACATGAACGGTAAGCATTCTCATTGGCTGCAGCGACCTGGCCGCGTGGCCAAGTCGCTCAGTGCGTGGGAGGCTTAAAATGGCCAATGACCAATAAAGAAATGGGAACGTGCACTGTATAGCAACAATGACATGAAAGTTTTTTCATCTAAATGTACAATTAAATGTGAATCTAAATAAATTGTGTGACATATAGGGTTGACAACCAGCACCAACCATTTTTGCCTTAATAGTTGCATAATTATCCAAGATTCATATTGCACTAAACTCTCCAATGTAGAAAAACCATTAGAACTGATTCTGCCAGTTGCACAATTCTAGGATCTTAACAGTACTTTTAACTATAGCTTCCACACCTCATCTTTCACAATATATACAAAAATTATAATGGAATTATAAACCGATTCCAATATGGCTTATAATTCCAACATGGCTTCTCTTTTCACGGGCTGAATAGGCTGCACTGCAACTCCTTCTTTCAATGTCGTGTTAAGAGACGTGTCAGGGTCTTGTTCTGATCACATTTTGGTGTTTTCATCAAGGAATTTTGATCTGTACTTGTACCTTTTTGCCAACCAGGCAAACAGCACCATGTCCAGAATCATCAGTATAGCATACACAAAAAAACTAGTCGACTGAAATAAGAAAATACAGAGAATAATGAGTTAGAAATTGTAATCAGCTATAACTTGCTGTAAGTAAAATCATTGCCAAAACAAAATGAACAAAGCGCGGTATTAGAACTACATCTACATCATCATATCTCTCTAGTGGCGTAAGGCCAAGGAAAAGGAATTGCCACAAATCGTGTTTCAAACCCCCGAAGAAGCTAAGACCCTAAAATGCTTACTCAGTTTTAAAAGTTCGATTTTTTTTCTTTTTAAGAAATGATATCTTACTTCACTTGAAATAATTTATAGTTCAAAGTAAGATAGTTCAAGGTTTCAGGAAAATCGCGTGGCATAGCCGTTTATTGTTCAAATATTTGAATTCCATTGTTTTCTGGTAATTATATATCTGGTACATCAGGCTATGTTGTAACATGGCCACTAAACTAACTGCCCCGCTCTACAACGATATTAGGGGGGGTAGACAAAATGGCCGCCACGTCCGGTTCATTTCGTCGAGGTCTGTTCATCGAGGTAGCAACTTTGTACGGTGCGACGCGACATCTATTAGCGGCTAGTGGTGGTTTTCGAAATAATAATTTAAATTTTTACGTAGATTTTGGTGGCAAATTTTTTATTATTTATAAGAGTATTTTTAAATGGTGTTTAAAAATATCACTCAGCCACAGTTAAGCTATTTCACTGCGTTTGCAAAAAAAAGCAGCACGTTCGTTGGCAGTTTGTACGGCGGGTGTCGCCCTCGGTTGACAAAATGCGGCAACTCAATCGCATCAGCGGCACTTTCAGCGGCCATATTGCCAACCCATTCTCGTAATGCTATTTTTCATACAAGATCCGGCTAGTACTGTAGATAGCCCTGGTTTAGTAAATGTGCTTAACAGTTGCTATATCATTGGCATGCTGGGAGGCTTCCCTGCTAGACATTAGGCTAAAGAGGCCGAGTCTAAATATTGGAATATGATTGTTTGTGCGAGGATAATGGCATCGTGGCACTGAGGGGAACGTGGCATCGTGCGACGGAATGCCATCGTTTGTGCGAGAGGAATGCTGATACACATATCCATTTCTAATTACAACAGTACAGGCAACTCTCAATTTATCTACTGCTTGCTCTCATCTTCGCTTGCATGACAGAAAAACTAATCTTTAGTTTAAAAACAATTCTTTCATTCCTGGCAGCATTGATAGCAGTACAGGAAAAGTAAATGCAGAGGACTAAGAATTAAAATGAACTGTAAAATTAATTGGGAAAAATATAGATTATGAAATAGCCATTTAGTTACGATGTGTGTTGGGTATAATTGGTAGATGCCAAGTTCCCTGCCTGCCCAGAGGAGCCGCCACTTCCAGCATGACAAGTAATTCGATGGTTTACCAATAAATATTAATTTTTACCTCACGTTGCACTCCAGATGCAGTTTTGATGGCGTCCACAACGACAACGATGACATTTCCAACAGCAACAGTCATTAGCCAAGCTGCCTGGAAAATTGATTTCAAACTGTCTGGAGCCTAGAAGAAAAAAGTTATTTGTATTTATCAAATGAATGAATGACGCTTTCTTGGACATGTTGGATAGTAAGGAACTTAATGAGAAATTTATCACTTAAACAAACTCGTATATTAATGAACACAGTGTATTAACAAGCAGGGACGTGCATAGGCCCCCGAGAGAGCAGGGGCAGACTTACTTTTTTCTGGGGACTTTTTTTTTGTGTTTTAATCTCTTTTTACCCCCTATTTGTGGGATTTTAACCATTTCTGCACCTCTTTGCACCAGTTTCGTAGCAGTTATTGTCTTTTTTTGCTTTTTTTAGACTCTTTTACACCACCGCTCCCATAAATAGGGCACTTTTTTCAGAAAAAAAGGGGTACTTTGCCATGAGGTCAGGGGCTCGGGCCCCCCCCCCCCCCTCCGTGTGCACGTCCCTGTTAACAAGGATACAATAAAACACAACAGTATTCTACATACAGAAATAAAAATGCACCACATCTAAAGTAGCAGTACTTCTGCTCATCAATGTTTTTGAGACAGAAGTTACCAAACTTGATTTCCTTTAGTTGTTTCTTGAAAGACAACAAAGAGGAGGAAATAACCGCAGCAGCAGCCGAGTGAAAATTCCAAACCCCCCCCCAAGGACATGGTTAGCGAAAAAGTTCACCATACTAGCCTTCTTGTTGACCTTCAAAATCAATTTCCAAAGATCCCTGAGTTCGCCTATTTTTCATTGTAAACTTGGTCCACCTACTGAACTAAGCCAATAAATAAATAATCGAGAGACGATGCACGAGGCATCCACCCACCCAAATTCCCTAGCGGCAGATGTTAGGCTGAAGATACCACCATCAGAAGAGTTATTGTTTGCTGCATGAGGGAGGAAACCAGAGTACCTGGAGGAAACTCTCGTGCAACGGGCGGAAAACAACTGGAGAAAAACCCGTACATATACACTTCCCATCTCCAGGATCGAACCTGGTCTGTACGGCCAGCGATATACTGCTGGGACCAGGCCGCCTATCGAATCTGACGCCTCAGTGCTCACAGCTACCCGTACAATAGTGAACTAGTCCTAATAATGAGTGAATTTTAAAATAAAATTCACGTATTATTAGGCCTAGTTCACTCTTGGCTTAGTTCAGTAGGTGGACCATGTTCACAATGAAAAATGGGTGAACTCAGGGATCCTTGGAAATGATGATTTTATTCACTGTTTTTTTTTTTAATTTGTTAAATTGTATACGATACAAGAAAACACTTAAAATCTATTCTTAATAATGGATATCACTCATTTTCCGCTCGTGAAAGCATTGATCTGCAGTGCAGTCATTGTGGGGATCGTTCGAATTTTTTTCTGCAATGGATGTGCATTGTGCAATATAGAAAATGCCTGTTTCCTTCTCTTCAGTGTAAGAGGTGATAGTTCCTCTCCGTTTTCACGCCGTAAATACAAATTTAATTGAAATATGACGCTATGATCGGCTGATTCTGTGGCACATTTATAAGTGGTATGCAAAGTTTGATATTGGTAGACAGCTATCCTGAAATCTACTTTGAAATAAACAATTTGTAGTGCCCAAAATACGCTAAATTCTCCACCGCCAAATGTGAGAAGGCCTATAGGCACAAGAAAAACGCAAGCCTGACGCAGACAAACAGGTTTAAACCACACAACAGCAATGGTCGAAAACTTGCTTATAATCAAAGCTGGAAATCGAAATTTGAATTTAGCGTAGTTTGTACATGAAGGGTACAGATCACTAATTCGGAAAATGTAAAGCGTTTCATAACAAAAACAGACCGGTTCAACAAATTATTTGTTATTTTTTTTATCAGGGTAATTTGGAGTATAAGGTGACTTGCACTCATCAACCTTCGTACACAATAATGGAGGGAGGTATGGAATATGAATCAAAGTAGGTGGTGACAGTGAATTAATGAGGGAGAAAAAGGTAAAACGATCGCAGTTCAGACAAGAAAATTCAATGGTTAATCCATAACCGCCTGAAAAAACTTTCAGACCCTTTTTTTTAGAGTCCATGTGGTACTTGAGTCGGATCTCGGATTCGAACCGACGACGCTGACCACTGGGCTGTGACTCCCGCTTTGCTCGGGTTCCCTGGGGCCGCCTCACAAAGCTCGCGCTGGGACTTAGTTTTTCGCTGTTATACGTTGAAGGCGTACGTTCGTATCTAGGTGGTTATGGGTTAAATTACCCGTGTGTGAAATATGTTAAAATAAAAAGGGTTTGTTTAATTTAAAACTACAATACTGTGTAATAAGCTAGATTGCTTTTGCCAACTTACCTCTGCGTATGCAAAACTTAATGCTGTAACTGACAGCATGACCTCTCCACACGTTATAATGAAATACTGTGGTATTTGATTGAATATGCTTATGCTGTCTGGTCGACCTGTATTTATAACGTTCCAGGTACTAGCATCCTAAAAAATATACAAAAAAATGAGTAATTTGCAGTGGGTTGCGAATTTATTGTTGGTATTGTTGGTACGTACACAAAATTGTAAGCACACCACTCAGGGACGGTTTTATGGGGGGTGAGGGAGAAGTGTGACAACCCCCCCCCCCTTCCAATGTTTGTCAAGTTGGCAAATCAGTTGGAAAAATTATACAATTTTTGGTCAGTTGGCAACAATACATTCGGACAAATTAAATAATTTTTTGGCTAGATGGAAAATT
>JAHWFP010216732.1:0-13274 GCA_023313725.1 Lithobius niger | reverse complement strand
TGCTAATACATTCCGATTATATTTGTTTGCAGCTGAAGATCTTAGCGGCGTTTTATCTGATGTCAAAGTAAGTTTTGTGTTGGATATAATCACTTCACCATCTTGCATTTGAAGTCTGTTCTCTGATCATTATACCATGAACGTACATTAAAAAAATGATAGGCCTAAAAGTGCCGTTGAAGTAGTATTACGTCATCAGGAAGGGTGGGGAGGAGGTGTCAATTGCAGACCCACCTGGAGGGGGGGTCAATTGATGATGTAAGCACCGCAACCCCAGTAAAAGGGTGGACAAGCGCCAAAAAAAACTAAAAAGGTTCTCAGAAAAACTGTTGATGTACACGGAAAAACACCCCTCGAGGGGGGGGGGGGGATTTAAAAAATGACGAAATATTGGGGGGGGTTGTGCAATTGTGCCTTGTATTGGTTCACCCTTAATCCTGTATTTCAGCAATCCCTGGAGAAATGGCCAAATTTAATCAGGGAAAATCATTTTAATTTTCTAACTGGACTTGTACGTGCTACTTCTGGACCTGGGGATCATTGACCTTGCTCGACCTTTACTTCTTACGATGATGTCTTTCGAATTTTGCTTGGCTAGGTGTTGGCATCTGTCATCCTTGAGCAGGAAATCCTGTATACTCTAAGGAGTATTCCTTTCTGCATCAAATGAGTTGATGACTAGAAGCAAACTATCGTACTGTGGTGAGTGCCCACTTAGCATTAGCACTGCGATCAACTCGTACGTTTGCGCGACACAACCCGTCGATTTCGCCATCCTAGCCAAATCTTGAATGCAGTTTAGTAGATCAATAGCTCCTCACTGTCTGACGTTGTGCAGTTCAATAAGTTTGAGGCACTGTTCAGTTTTCGATTATTGTTGGCCGAGTATTTATTCACCAAATAATACCATAGCTGAATTAATTCCTCGCATTCTTGGCAATTATTTTTTGCTGCATGCTGAGAAATAACTTCGTGATGCACTCTGCATTTTTAGTTTCATTTCGTACTTTTCATTCCAAGTACTTTTTACGAACAATGTACATACAAGGTGTTAACAGGTCTATTCTTTGCACTTGCATCTTGCCTGGCTACAATCCAGATCACTGCGGCCTGGAAGAAAATTATTTTATATTCTTTACTGCCCCTCTATTCCCCTGTGATCATAAATGTAAAAGCCACATGAGGGAAAGCCTACAACATCAGATCTGCTGGCCAATTCCATTGCATAATGGAGTAGAAGAGCTTCGTGCTTTGAAGCATCTATAGACTGACTGTCTAGTCACAAGGGTGAAGTGGCATGAATTTAGTAACAGGCTTGAGGCTGTAAGAAATATGTTGGACACACAATAAGATATTTTATTATTCTAACTACTAGTATTTTTCTTTTATCTCAGAAGAGTTCAATTTTTTAATTCGACGTGTCACATTAATGCCCAAAAAACTGGTGAAGGCTAACATATCAAAAACAGCGACATCAACATAAAAACATATGTTGCGACATATCAAAAAAGCGACATATCAAAAACGAGACACATTTGTTCAATTCTGGTCCGATAAAATTCAAGTATGTGGGTGGGTCACTTGCAGTGCGTAAGTACAAAAGGTATTAGGCTCTACAGAATATAGTTAAGACGTTTGAAGTATGATAACCTCTAATGAGGTCCTTCAGCGAAAAACCGTCATGCGATAGTGTACGATCTGTGGATGACGTCAGCTCACCGTCATCGTAAAGGTGTGCGCTCATACGAAAAATTGCAGCGTGTAACTGCGCATTTCGGCAAGTCAACTCTTCAAATTGCGGTCGGTTAGAAACTATACATAGCCATCGAGGTGGCTCCTATCTTATCGCAAAGAACAATACAAAGTGAGTCGTCACTTACCTTTGGTAATCTGGATGGTACACCGAATTTTTATGCTGGAATCTGGACGGTACATTGAATGAAAGACTATGCTGTTAATTGTTGTGCTATCCTCACTGCTTTTTGGGTGCTATATATTACAGTATTTTTTATAATTATTTATGGTGTTGTTTCTTATTGAACCAGTGAGCAAAGCAAATGATGTCGTATTTTTACAGTGGGAGATGCCAGGGAGGGAAGGGCGGATTCCCAGATTTAAAAAAAAAAAAAAGTCCGTAACAGGAAGACTCACGCAAGTTTTATTGGTTCGATATTAGTTTTACCAACAGATTTAAAATTACAAATAATAATAATAAAAAATCATTATAATACAATAGTAAAAAAAATATTTTGTATTGAATAGGCCTACATTATCATTTGATACTGTTTCTCAATCTCAATGCAAATCTTTCTCGAAAACAGAGTTCGAGTCAGAAGAAAACATTCCTTCCCCCCTCCTTACTTGGGCCGTGAGACAAATTTGCGAGGGGTAAAACGGTGGGCCCATCAATGGTTCGACGCATCACGACCCAGTTTTTTTTGTTTGTTTTTTTGTCTTTGCCAGTCCTAATTAACATATTGCACAACACGGGGCTGTGGGCCCTGGGTAAAATTTTCCTTGTGACCTTTGACCACGTCAGTCCTGCTGTCTCCATGTCTGTCTGTTGATCACTGCCGCAGTTACGGCCAAAAGCATGAACCGATTCGAATAAAATTTGGTGCATGTATTCCTTGAAATAAGGCTGAATGAATTTAGTTATTCTGTAATTAGGGTTTTCATTATTATTTTTCGTATATAGGCGTAATATCAAAACAATGGCGAAATACTTAATTTTGCTTAAGCAGTCCAGATTGTTCCTCTATGCTGCCGTATGATAAATGAAGGCAGGTTAAATTGGATCCCTTCCACTTACTACACACACACTTCTAATATATAGTAACAAACATTCCAATGATTGTTATAAATAACCTTTATACATGAAAAAATTAAGCTGTAAAGCTTAACAAAAACTTGTTACAATAAACGGTTGTTTTATATGCAATGTGGACTTTGTCACAATTTTCATGTGATTATTTTAACTTAAGTAGTTAACCTCTACCCTCAGCGCATTACGATTTTGCCTACTCTCCTCCCCCACCTCCAAATCAACTGTTGAATTTACTGAAAGTGTGGTGTTCGAAGATTTTAAAAATGTAAAAGCCTGATGAACAAGAACAAAGGGGATGGAAAACTGTAAAACAACGAAATTTTCAGTTTGTTTTTGTAAGAAAACCAATATCAGCGTCTGATGAAAACTTATCTGGTCAGTGATTGCATCGTCACACACAAGATTCTGTCTCATTTGCTGTATAGCAGGACTAGCAAAAGTTATGAGAAAATATTTTTTTAATATAATGTGCAATATAGTAGATATTGTTCTGTACACCATGCATTCAGATTTTTTAGTAGTGTCCTGTTGGTATGTCTGCCGTTCCAACTGCATACGTCAATTGCAGATTTTTTTTATTCTACCATGCGACACGTCGAATTACTTACGCACGGAGGAAAATACGCGATATTCCAGGCAGTTAAGAACGATTTAACAATTCTTGGCGAACTTTCGATAGTCAATTTGCTGTGGATTGAAAAACCTAGCCGACTATCAACTTCAGGCACGTAATAAAAACTCCAAACACTACCACCTATTTACAGTCCATTAGATTCGAAATTGGCGTTAACTTGGCCTCCGATATTTACAAGGTATATACAAGGTAGGTCGAATGTAATGGACTGTAAATAGGTGGTAGTGTTTGCAGTTTTTATTACGTGCCTGAAGATGATAGTCTGCTAGGGTTTTCCATCCACAGCAAATTGACTATCAAAAATTCGCCAAGAATTGTTAAATCGTTCTTGCCTGTCTGGAATATTACGTATTTTCCTCCGTGCATAAGTAATGTCGTCTGCTACGTTCCAGAGTATGAATCTAGACGTTTTTAAATTATACCAAGAATTATACCCTTATAAATTCTTGATTATACTAATGCAGTGTAGTGCATCCTTGTTTTTGCATGGAACATAAAATTTCTGCGACGTCGCCCCCTTTCTGTTAAAGGAATCTTTTCATAAGGTCATGGTGTCTTTCAGTATTTCATAGGGTTTGGGATTTTTTCGTGAAAGTTGCATTGTGTCAAGTTGCACTTATAGCATTATTCCAATTTTATTATATACTGTCGTGTAGGAAAAAGACACGCAGCATTTCTGTGTGATGCCACCTGTAAAGCGTTGTGCTGTAGCTTTTCCAAAAGTTATGCGAATTGATAAACAGGTGAGTATGCCCCTGCATATATTTATGCAAGAATGTTTAAAGGATCACTGGAATAATGCTTACTTTGTTTTTTAGATGTTTAAAATCAGTAGCAATCAGCCTCGTAGCTTGTTTGCCAGACAAATGATGAAGGAAAGAGCAAGTATGGATGTAGATGATGGCAGTAGCATGAAGTCTCCGGTGTTTGGTAAGCTATGTAATGTTACTGTCGTCTTATCCGCAGCTTTATTTTCTTTTCATATGTATTGTTGCTGTTGCAGTGTAACTTTTCCATAACCTCTCCATTGACTATAAAAAGTAATGCAACTTTACATTATTGTACTGGGCTGAGTTAATCATTGAAAAAAGCAAACCACGTAAAGACACCCTGACTTGCAGTGTAGTTGCATCATAGGGGTGGAACGATGCAAAAATTTGTTATGCCGATAATGTTTAAAAATTACCTCGATAAAACATAGTTTGAGAGTGGAATAAGCATTGTAATTTCATTAATAAAAAAAATACCGTGGCTGAAGCCTGCAATAAGCTGCTTGCCCTACATAAGTAAAAGTAAAATAAAACAATACCATAAAAAAAATAAATTCATCCACAATAAGGAGACTAGAAAATACAACTTCGGACGACAATACGAATGTCAAGGAACATGAACAACACCAGTAATTTGACATCTTTACAACGCTTGTCAATTTACTCGACAATTAGATGCGTCAGAAAGCTGGATAGGATAATCAACGAACATTTTTGTTAAGATATTATCGAATTATTGATAATTGTGCCACCCCTACTACTTTATCATACAAGAAATGCAAACACAGCTCTTTCCTCTTAATATTATCAAAGCCCTGAATTTGTGATCAACTAGCTAACGGTGTAAGCCTAGACGTAGTTTGCTGAACAGACCACTTGCACTTCATCAACCACAGAAATTACCTACAAATATGTTTTGATGCAAAAAGCGTACCCAGCCTACCTCAGTAGGCCTACCTCAGGAGAGCCCCAAATCAGCAGGCGACACTTATTGTTTTTTCTGACAGTGCATGACTAACAACATAGGGACGACATTCAATGTACTTTGTCTGGAAGGATTTAGGAGCACCAAATGCAAGATTACTATTAAGAGATCATTCTAACTTAGACAAGCTACTATTTTGCTGCTATCTTAAATACTTACCTTATTTTATGCTTTCCGTTTGGACATGCTGTCCGTCCCAACCTTTTAATTAAAATTCTAGTGCTGTAGGCCCTTGCAATAGCGCTCCCGGGGGCGCCCCATTTCCCGCTTTAGCTCACAGTTTGTTTGGGATGCGACGTGTAAAGTCGCATCGATATTTTGTTCTACAACCTGTAAAATGGATTCAGCACCTAAGCGGCAGTTGTGATCTTGCCCAGGCGAGGAAGGTTTTAGGTGTGCTAACGGCTAAATGCTGAAGACCCTTTCCCTTTGTGTCGACGATGCAGAATCTGCAATTTACAAGCTGTAGTGTGCAGCGTTTTGTGTGGACTGGAGGAGAAGTTATGGTGGACCCCAGAGGCTACATGATTTACATCGGATAGGAGGAGCGAGCTTAGAAGGAAACAGTGTGAAATGGTGGCTGCAGAAGTTGTTTTGTATGCTTCAGGTGACGATCCGTGCCTACCAGTGCTTCGTTCCGGGAAAGAATTTATGGGTTCGTGCGACTGCGTTGGGCATGGGGATTCCTTGGTTCATCAATTCCCGCCGATGCCAGTGAGGCCGGATGTGACTGCCTTAGAGTCTCGGTGTTTGTCGGACGAACTGAACAAACTCCAGGCCCGTCATCTCTGGACATGCATACAGAGTTTCACTTTTGAAAAGTTTTTTTTGGCCCTGGTGACGTGTTAACGCCGCCAGATTACTTAAGTGCGCAGATTATCGAAACTGGCGACGGTTACAAAACAGCATTTGGATCTTGGCAATGAGTCGGACCAGTCCTCCCAAACGCTGTCGGCATCTCCGACCCAGGCCAAGTGAGTGAGACTCGGGTAAGCGCCCACTTATTGATATTCATGATTCATTCCCTAAGATTACATTGAAAAATTACAATATTTTCCGAGACTTTAGAAAGATCTAATATCTTAACTTGGTGAAGATGAGTGTGAATCAAGTTGGACATAAAGTCTCGGAAAACATTCCCTATGAAACGGGTGAGACTGGAAACTGACGCGTTGTTGACTGGCTTGGCTAATTCGGGTCACCCCCAAGGGGCGGCTAACCAGTCATCGGCCACAGTTCAGTCAGGGCTGAGCCAAACCCTCACTGTAGAGACAATAGAGGAGGGAGTCGTGCAGTCACCGGGGTCAATGAGTCAGTCGGAAAGTGTCCCTGGCACCAGTGTAACTGGACTTAGGCCATTTAGGTCCGCAACTGGATGGCGCGGGCATCAAGGGTCAGTAGGGTCAAATGGGCGTTCCGTGGGTTATGCAGAACTAGAAGCACGGTTGGCCGATGTACACAGGACAATGGAACGGTTGTATTATGGGCAGTGGCAGCAGACTTCAGTTATGGGCCATTATAGTGGACCTCGTCCAACACAGTTGTGGAGACTCAGCCCCACCCCAACCCCGTGTGGTCCCTGTGAGGTTAGAAACTCAACAAACCAGTCACCGTGGTGAGTCGACAATAGCAGATTCTGTGGTATTGGATGTTGGTGGTGCGACAGTAGGGAGTGGGGAAGATGTAGGACGTCATAACGGGGATGGACAGGCTGGCACTGGACAAAAGGTCGGTAGTATCCGAACCAACAGAAGGACCCCTGGAGGCCATAGAGTGGAAGTGGGTTGTAGATGAACTAATTTTGCTCAAAAATTGGGCTGTCGGCACTGAAGGAGGGGATCCACCAGCGTATTCGTTTGTTTGTTGCGCCCCATGATAGCCAATTAACCTACCCCAATCGCACATGCCATTTCGTCAATTGTTGGTGATTGAGGATGCTATCAGAGACAAAGGGAAAGTGCTGTGGATGCGAAGCCCCCCACCACCTGTCCAATAGTTCGCTGCACTGAATCCTGGTTTCGCAATCTTTAGCAAAGTTGTAAATTTCACGCAAGTATTTTAATAGTATTCTACTCAATGGCAATTGAAGGTTGAGTGAGGGAAGTTAAATGAATGGTGGGGTAAGAGAAGTTGTGTAGTGGCATTTCTTGTATGGGAGACAGGAAAAGACTGATTGGGGTGTAGAGGTAAAACACATCAGATGTCCTTTCATGACAGTGATAGGCTTGCCCATTTTGTATTAGTAGTATTTGAGTTTCTAATAGGACTACGTGGAAATCGTAACCGCCGCTCTACCACCAAAATTCAGGATCTTATCTAAACCATTAAAAACTGCGGTCGGTTTATATAGGTATGTACCTCTTCTCTTCCGGAAGTAGGAGGCTAAAAATGGGAGAAGTGTGTCGAAAGACAGGAAATTAATCCATTTGTAGTTTAGGCGTATTTTTATAAAATGAGGAGGGTCCTAAATATCCCAAATTAACGAAAATCCAGCCTCCGCAACAATTACGCAACAAATAGCACCAATGCCGCAACAATACGTGACGTCATCGATTGTTGACAGATTTTTTCCGTGGAAGTTTCGAATTTTTCCTGAACGTGCTGCAACAATGACTTGGGGACAACGGTCGGCAGCGAGGCTGGCAGCAGTCAAGCAAAGCATTATTTCAAGCAACAACCTATCAATTTTTTAAACGAGACTCAAGAACGGAGTTAGTGGCTCGGTGTTATGGCGTAAGTTTTAGGAAATATTAAACATGACACATAAATTAGAAGTGAAACAGCAGGTACACAAATGCAAAAGCGTACAGAGCAGGACGGATGGTTGTAACGTTTTAAACACCGACATTCGACCAGTATTGTATGCCTTAAAGCCATTAGTCGGTTCACTCCTTAGCAATCACCTACCTGAATTGTGGTATAACAAGAAAACCCATGTGAAGTGTGTCTGTGAGGGAAGATCCAGAGAGCAAACTGAGTTGCGTTTAGGATATTTCACATTCCTTAAAAATGATAAGCGACATGTGTATGGGAAAGGAGATGGTTACTAAGTAAAAATTCTTAAAATATGAGAAACAAGAAACCCAATTTAAAGTGTGGTACTAACAAAACTTATGGTTCTTGATGTTCGGCTCTGGCATTGCTCATACTGTAAAGCTTCCTCAGATGCGGAAGATACTGTCCCTGTCAGCATCATAAGAGTTGCAGCAAGAAATATCCTCGAGCGAAGCGAGACGATGCGGAATGAGCGAGCGAAGCGAGCGACTCCGATAGTTGGAGTTGAATACCAAATTTCATTCTTATCTGTCGCATAATTTATTTTATGTGAGTGGAATTAGTAGTCAGTATCATAACAAAAACCCCATTAGGGTAAAGGGACCCATCAAGTTTTTGCCATAGAAAGTAGTGATATCAAAGCCAAAATGGCTGCCACCAAGTTTGTGGTCCGAACCGTGTTCACTCAAGCTTAACTGGCAACACCGTGGTGTCAGTTAAGATGAGTGATCAGGGTTGGAACGGAAAACTTAGTGGCAGCCATTTTGGCTCTGATATCAGGCCAAACAACAAAAATTGTTTGGTTTGCGTTACGCAGTTAAAAAAAATAGGGTCGGAAAACTATTTTTTTTTTGCACTTTTTTTTTTACCAAATCAGAAAGTCTGTACTTACAAAATTCTAATTTAATATTTTTTTATGCAATAAAGATACATTCATGTTAACGGAACAACGTTTTTCCTTTTTCTGGGAAGGATTTGAACCATTTTTGTATCGTAGGATGGAGCGTCAAATTAGGAAGGGGGATTTTCTTTCCTTGGACGGAAAAAAAGTTTAGGGTCGGCTCGTAAAAATAGGGTCGGTCGGGTAACGCAAACCAAACCATTTTTTTTTGTTTGGCCTCAGTACTTTCTAGGGCAAAAAGGAACCCATATGGAGGTTTTGCATGATATCACCCCTTTAGGTCGTTTTACGGTTTCGCTTTAGCGTAAGTATTGATTGTGAGCTCCTTATGAAACTATTCTAAATAGTTTCTTGAAAAGTCTGAAGAAAATCGTAACTTTGGCATAGTTAGTGGTCGCTGATTAATTATAATTGCAATAAAGTGGCCGTACTATTCATTTGAATGTAAAACAACTGAGCACGATTAAGTTAGTTTCGTTTAGTTTAGGTCAATCTAGATTATTGTTGTGTTTTTTTTGTTTGTTCAAGAAGCGGTAACCCTTCACGGATATTCTTTCCCATGTAGACACATTAGCATGTGTCGCGCCAAGTCAGGCAACAAACATCACATCTATTTAATTGTCGAGGTTGTAGACCATTCTAGTGCGACGCCATAGCGTCAGTGTCTTATATCCTGAAACATAGTTGATCACATTTCAGCTACTTGAGGAAAAATAACGTGGTACAAAAGGTTAAATTGTGTTCAAACCGAGAGCAATGACCCACCTGAAAAACATTAACTCGTGTAGGAATGCCAGCTAAGCTGCTTTCAATGCAAAATCCGACCCTCAATAACATTGTAAATGTGTTACTAATAAGCTAGCTAGTCTACATCATTAAACACATATGATGTGCTGTAATGGACACTGGCTCACCCTCATACCTACTTGTGTGCTTGAAACGGTAGTTGACTGTTGTTGGCGCCAAAATCATTTGTTTAACAGCAAGAACTTTAAGGTTTTGCGCCAAAACCATGAGCGGGCGTGCAGGAGAACGTGGCCAAGTATTGTTGGCCACAATTGGTAAAAACTTGGTAACCAAGAACTGGATTGGTTAATGAACTCATGAGCTGATTGGTTGTCCGGTGGAGCTCTGGATCCAACCGGAGCATATAAAAGTCAAGGGCTTCAGAGTCCGGTGTTCAATTCTGGTTGATTCTTGTGTTGAGAATGTACATTATAATGTAACCCAAATCTTGTCATGATTATTCCGTATTAAACAAGGTTTAACTACTTCAAGTTTGGCTTCTACATTGAACACACGTTACAGTGCGTATGTGTTTGTACCTCTACTCCTCTTGAACCAATGCACCTGCAAAGAAGGGAGTATGACCAAATGAAAGAATTAAATTGTGCTTTGGTTAGGCCTATTTTCATCGCTGCAACTTGATATTATGACATTGAAAATACGGTAGCGATTATTACTCTGAAGTTCATTTTAAATTTTGAAAGTTCTAGGAAACAATTACGCACAATTTCAGAACACAAATGCTATACCAGTATTCTGCAAATTTTCGACAGACTGGCCACACGTCTGTCTTCATCAGGCACTATGATTGCTAAAACTTTTTTCTACGACATGAGAATCAAAAGTGATTCTGATGTCGTAGAAAAAAGTTTTAGCAATCATAGTGCCTGATGAAGACACATGTGGCCAGTCTGTCGAAAATTTGCAGAATACTGGTATAGTATTTGTGTTCTGAAATTGTGCGTAATAGTTTCCTAGAACTTTCAAAATTTGATATTATGACCCTTAAATATGCAAAAAAATGAAAAATTGACCTCAACGTTTTTTTTTTAACCCTCTTGATGTTGGTTCATGACGTCATAGTTTGTTCATGCATGGATTAAAATTTTTGACAAACTGTCTTGTAATGTGTGTTTCAATGTAGAAGCCAAACTTGAAGTACTTAAACCTTGTTTAATATGGAATTATCATGACAAGATTTGGGTTACATTATAACGTTCTTTCTCAACACAAGAATCAACGAGAATTGAACATCGGACTCGACTTTTATATGCTCCGGTCGGATCCAGAGCTCCACCGGACAACCAATCACCACATGAGTTCATTGACCAATCCAGTTCTTGGTTACAAAGTTTTTACCAATCGTAACCAACAATACTTGGCCACATTCTCCTGCACGTCTGCTCATGGTTTTAGCGCAAAACCTAAAAGTCCTTGCTGTTAAACAATGGTTTTGGCGCCAACAAGAGTCAACTACCGTTTCAAGCACACAAGTAGGTGAGCCAATGTCCGTTACAGTCTTGAAGGTATTAGTTACGTATGAGATGATCTAGAAAAGGATGCACGCAAAGAATAACGTAAAAGGGCAACGTATTTTGCAATGTACCACATATAGACCTTAAAATTCGTTTTGTACTAACTGACATGATGCACAGAAACATCGAACTCATAGACCTGGTTTTAAAAGAATGTCAAACATTCATGTTTCTGAAGCACAGAGGTGTGTGGATTGAGTGAACAAAGCGAGCGATTTCCACGTAAACTAAACCTTTTCAATATGAGTTTCGCTTTGCTCTCTCAATCTTTCATCTCTCACCTTCGTAGGGTATTACTTCTGGAGAAGATGTCCAAACGTGCAAGCAAACAAATCGTATGTTTTAGATAATGTCGGTGAAATGCAGATGTGTCGAAATAATCAGTACATCGATTTTGTGAAGCTCTTGGAATCAAAGAAATTACATAAGCATGGATCAACGCCAATGGAGTGAGCGAAGTGAATGATATGGCTGGTAGCTTCTAACTAGTTAGCCTGCGAAGATTAAAACCCGTGTGCAATTAACGTCTATTAGAAGCTCCCACCCCAAAATACGTCTGTTAGAAGCTCACACCTCAAAGTACGTCGGGTGCTTCACACACTGTCTTTTACTCAAAATAGTGATGCGGGATGAGGGTTTTATTTTTTAACACTAAAGCATTCTTTATGGTCAATACAAGGTTATAATCTCCTTAAAGAAAATTCCAGCTTTATAATTTGTAACATGATTAAGCAATTTAAAATGTAGGTAATATATCTTTCCATTTGTACCATTCTACAATGGTAAGTAAGAGCTCGTGGCTCACAGCTCGTCATGCGCGATGAGCATGATTTTTTTTTTTAAATGGAAAAAAGAAGTCAAAGGGCGTTTTCTAGGAATCACCGGTGCCTGAGAAACATTTATTGCTATTTGTGTGGCGTTAGCTAAGGTTGTTTTATTCCAAATGCCTTAGCTAATTCGAAGAGATTTTAAACTTGTGGAGGGACGAGTGAAAATATGTCATTATTGCAGCATGTTTCCTGACAGTTTAATTCTCAATTTCGTCAGTTTGATTGCTAAAAACAAAATTTGAGTGCTAAAATTGCTCCTAGTTCATATTGGAATGAAGCCCTTGACTTTTGTATTTGCTGCATGTGATATAACGAGACAGCAAATGTTAAAAATTTTTTATTGTTTGATCTTGTATTTTTTGAACCGCAAGTAGGTTACACAAGTTCTGTTGTTGATGGCAGTGGCTTGCATGAAACAAGAAGCCATGAATTAGCAAAGGAAATTCACGAAGAAAATGTGAAGCAACTAGCCTCCATGACAGAGACAGAAATAGTTGGTGAACAACAACAATTACTTCAAACTTTAGGTATGGTAATTAATCATAATTATGTATCTATTTGTGTATGTTACCCTGTGCAAGGATGTTCATCACCTTGGTCCCTCCCCCCGCACTCCACCTGATTTTGTTAGTTCATTTGCGAAGTAGACATAGGTATTGTCAAGAGTAATATAAATTCTTGGTATTACCTAGGCCAACATGAGCCCTCCTCGAATGGACCCCATTTTAAGAACAAACGTGGCTTACTTAGATTAGATTGAAGACGGTGCAAAGCCAAGGTTACTTGTTATATGTGTATTGCAACTTGAACTTAATTACTATAAAAAGAAATCGGAAGTTTACAGCTTGCGTTAGTGAAAACTTTGCAGTAATAAGAGCAGTTTTTGAAGAACACATCTTGTAATGTTAACCAACCATTTAAAAAATGACAGTCCTGAATGTAAACCTTGTAGTTGGCCCTTTCCCACGTGACAACTGTCACAAAATTTTCCAATCTTTAAGAATAGATGTTGGATCCCAAAAAATCATTTGTTGTCAAAGTTTAAAAAAGTCAACGAATCATTTTTTTTAAAAGAGAGATTGGATTGATAAAACTGGCAACTTGTGTAAGGGTCAAAGCGGTAATCATTTATTTTATTAATTTAATATAAAATGTTTTGTGGTATGTAATAACTTCCAGCCATTTTTATTACTAACCCCCATATGTACATGTTGCTCCTTCACAATCCCGT
>JAHWFP010216731.1:29451-42430 GCA_023313725.1 Lithobius niger | reverse complement strand
AAAAGGGGACGATTTTTCTGTATTATTAATTTGGAAGAAGTACACACTTTGCTAGTCTTTCTCAAAAGGACGATTTTCCTGTATTATTAATTTGGAAGAAGTACACACTTTGCCTATCTTTCTCAAAAAGCGACGATTTTCCTGTATTATTAATTTGGAAGAAGTACACACTTTGCCAGTCTTTCTCAAAAGTGGATGCGTTGCCCCAGTATTATTTTGCGCCAATAATATCAACTTTCAGAATCCGATTTTTTTTTCCATTTTTAACTCTTCGTTTTTTTAATCGACATTTTTTCAGGGATGGAAAAACCAACTCACATCGGTTTCATTGGTTTTTGGATTTTTTGGGGTTCATGGTTTATTTCGGGTTTAATATTGTTTTAGTGGCTCTTATAGTTTTTAGTTTTGTAAAGTTGTAATTCAGGCTTCTGTTTTAGTTCATCAGTGTTTTGTAGGTATAGTAGTAGTGGTTGTTTGGCTTGCTTAGGTTAAGGTGCATAAATAACAACGCAATCACCGTTGTAATGCATCTAGTTAAGTCTAAACTCCGTAATTACACTGGGTACTGATTATACCCCTCAGCCGCATTATTTTGTCATTTTCAGCCGGCTTAACAGAAATTTCGGCTAAATTGCAGCTAGCCACGCTAACTATAAATTCGGTTGGCTGACGGCTAATTTTCAGCTAAATCAATCGAAATGAAGCAAAGATATCAACGATGAAACTGATTACATAAGAAAATAACGCAATGGAAGGGGGAAGGGGACATAGGCCTAATGGAATTCACGATGAATCGCAAGTGAAAAAAGAAAAAAATTAGTAAGAACCTTGAAATTAAAAATCAGAGCCACATCATCACTCATTTTTTTAAAGTAATGCCTCCACAGTAATGTGTCCTGACTATTATTACTCAAACCCTGAAAACGAAACCGAAGTAACCACGCATGCTAATGACCACACAAACGCACGCATAAGTTGCTGGTAAGCGAATATGGTTTTAAAAACTATGAAAAATAAGACAGTCGAGAGTAGCTTACCATTAACAAGAATTTATAGGTCTTCTTGCCGTTAGAGACAAGTTACCACTAACGTTATGTCTGTTTCGTTTCATTTTGATGTATTAAAACTTCAAAATTTGCGGCTCTAGCCGTATTTTTTTCGGCGGCTAGGCCAGGCGGCAGCTGAAAAATATTCGGCGGCTGTTCGTCTGACTCAGAAAAATGGGGCATGGCGGCTAACGGAGGCGGCTGACGGATATAGTACTGATGAACTCGAGAAGTTAGTTAAACTTTATTGACTTCTTCGGGCGGATTTCACAAGAGTATTACTCAGTAGTTATGGTTACAGAAGATAATAATGCTAATATGTTGTGTACTGGTTTGGTTGGTTGGTTTGTTGTTTTTCTACTGCTTGTTAAGCATTTAAAATACTCACTATTAGTGTGTATTTCGGGTGAATTGGGCCTAAATATCTGCGGGTTGGGCTTTTTTGGTCAAACTCTGACGTTTATGAGATCAGGAAAACTCAGGACTGCTTACAATTTCATGTGGAAAGTTACTTTTAAAACATTGAGTGTATATGATAATATGTACATTTGTTGAATAATGCTCGCAAGTCAAATAAATAAAAGGTTTTGCAGCCCGTCAGCTTTGTTTTCTTCAGAAAAAAAACTTAAAAATCATGCAAGAACTTGTAGCATGATGGGATACTGTACTTAGACAATTAAAATTTGTGCGGAAGAGATAGCTATCAGTAAAATGCCTCCAGTTTCGGGTTTTTTTTTATTGTGACCATCAATGTGTAATACAGCCAAAAATTAAAGAATGATGGTTACATGTACTTGTTGGTCCAACAGTCCTCTCAGGGGAGCATTTTATTGATAGGTACACTGTACCAATTTAAAAGGCTAAAATTTCCGGATCAGGCCGTTATTGAAGCCTATTTCAGATAAGACTAAGTTTGCATGTATACCGTATAGCTGTAATGACTAAATTCTTGAGCGTCTTTCATTAGTTGTTAGTATGGAGTGAGCTGACGAGGTTTTCCTCCTTTCATGACGAAGTTTCTTTAACAGTAAAATTAGGATAGTTCTTGCTTGGTCTCATAATATAATTGTTGTGCACGTCTTCAACTTGCTCATTTTAGTGCAGCATGGTGCAAAAGACTACAAAGTCATTACTCGTTCTGTGCTGGTGTCCGTCCTCAGCCGTGTCCGCACGATAACTTTTCAACGCGTTGTCCGGTTAATTCGAAACTATTCATACATTCTCTACGTTATTTGTAGATTTAAGTCCGAAATTCCAAAAAATTTCCAATAGGGGTTTAAATGATAATAATAATGTATAATTCATTCACTTTTGAAGTCATTTGGAACTGGTAGGGCAGGGCCACATACACCAGTCCAACTTAAAACAAAACAAAATATTTAAGTTAAAATACAATAAGCAAAAAAATATAGTTAAGTTAAAGTGCTACAGTCTGGCCTTTTTAAAGAGGGAGTCAAGTTTTCTAAGGTCAATAACCTTTTTCAAGTGTCAAACGGTAACCATCCTTATGGCAAAGAAGTGACATCTCTACAGTCCAGACTAGATATGTGAAGGACCAACTTTTAACTGTGACCACGAGTCCAAAGTAACTAATACATATGTATACTTATTTACGTTGTCTTTTGGACTTAGATGGCAGACTGCCTGAGCGGGGTATCGAACCCAGGACCTACGAAACCAAAGGCCAACGTCCTACCACTGTGCTTACTGACACAACCGTGTCACTATGGTTCAGCGGTAGGACCTTGGCCTTTGGTTTCATAGGTGCTGGGTTCGATTCCCTGCTCAGGCAGTCTGACATATAAGTCCAAATGGCAGCGTAAATAGGTTTGCATCTGTTTTAAGTTATTTCTTGTGAGCCTTTGGCTTTCCCGTCTGTAGTCCAAAGTAAGGGGGTAGTAAATAAAAAAGGGCGGTCAACAAAGCAAAGACCATGCATAATCTTAAAAACCATACTAAGGTCTGCGTTTACTCAACAGTGCTATGGGGAATCTAGTTTAAATATTTTTAAGTGTTGGCAATACCTCAGATTTGCAGATCAGGCAGCATTTTAGTGAAGCAATGCTGTACCGATTCTGGTGGGCCATTATCTTTAAGAAGGTCAGGAGACCACACGGGGCTTACATATTCAAACAGAGGTCGCACGTAGATTTTGAATGCACATATTTCAGTGGGAACATCGCACAGGTGAAGCAACGTTTTACCATTGCAGACCGGCGATTGGCAGAAGCTACAATGTGGGAACAGTTGGTAGACACTTAAGGATCCTTTGTGAGCCACACTTCTAAACCTCATACAAAGTTTATGTTTGGCAATGGTACATTTGTTTTATGTAATATGTAAAGTATAGAATTTTGTTTCTGGTATGGAGACTCATGCATTTGTTATATCAGATTGGCAATTGCCAACTAGTTGCCCAATTTAAAGTGCAGTTAATTTCGAGACTTGGATCTGGCTATACTGCATATCAAATATAGCAGAACGTAACTTCAAATCATCTGTAAATTTTGCGCCGCAAACATTTTGTGAATTACAGGTTAACTCATTTCGAAATAGGAGAAACAAAAGTGGACCGAGTACAGATCCATAAGGGACTTCGCTGATGATGTCAACAGGAGTTCAACTACACATCGAAATGACAACTTGGGTGTGAAGCGACACAAAGGCATAGGTCCAGCCAGGAGTTGCGCGACAGCTTATCAAAAAAATGTAGTCTGTACTGTGCCTACTAATGTGCTGCATTATTTCCTCTCGACTCATAGCTTGCATGACCTTGCAAGGTATTGCTGTAAGAAAATTCGGTGAATAGTCTTTTGGATCGGCAGGATTTCTGTTTTTGAAAACCGGTATAACGTTCGGAGTACTCCAAATTACGGATGTCAATGCCAATTGCATAGACAACCAAAAAATGTATGCAAATGGAAGTTTTAATTTGGGCCAATTTGTTTATAAAAATAAGCAGAGAAATCAGCTGGTCGAATAGCATGGCTCGGTTGAGTCAACAAGAGCCACACAAGAACATTCTCCAGTGTGAGGATAACATTCTCACAGCCTGTATGGACATTCTACTCAAGTGGTGGAATTTCTCCCATTATTTGAAACTCAGTCAACGCGCATAAATTGAATTTAATAAATATGTTTGGCCAAAGCATCAGTCAAAAAAACTACTTCCCACATTCACTGTAGGTTAATAGGTTTTTCTCGGACATATCTGTTTTGCACTGATGCCAGAGTTTTAACTACTGGTGTGCAAGTTTGATAATGTCGTTAGGAATGTTCAAACTTTTATTTTTTGTTAATTTTTTAAAGAAACTTTTCAGAAGTTCCCTTCATGCTGAAGGATGAAATTGACAATTTTCCAATCATTATTTACAGTACAGTCCACCAAAAGGTGTTTGGTTCAATCAATCTCTATTCGACATTACCTCAATATGTCAAAATTTATATCTAATTTACTAGCAGCTAAAGTATTCGGGGAGTGAAATGCAGTGCGGAATTTAACAGCAACCACATTGTGGTCACTTAAACTGAGATGACTGTCCACTTGAACATCACACATCAGCCGTTCATGAAAGGTTAAAATTAGATCCAGGATACGTTTTCATTGCGTATGCTCTGCCATGTGTTCATGGCATTGTGTTCATGCCATTGTGTTCATGCCATTGTGTTCATGCCATTGTGTTCATGAAAACCATGAAACACAATAAGATTTAAGAACTGCTGGTGGTTGTGATCGACAGCAATCACATGTGTCCAATCAACAGGCGATAGTTTAAAGTCACCAACTACCACATTAGAGTTCTTTGGCTTCCAAGCCAGGTTAAAAAAGTTGATATTTTTTCAAATCGATTCTCATTGTATCCATCAGAAATTTGGTGATCATTTCCACAGAGAAAGCATCAGCTTCGTTTGAAATTTCACCAAGTACAAGGTTAAGACCCATCCGAAAAACTACACACATACCCCAGCACAAGAGATATTGACTTTTAAAGATCAAAATTAATTTGAGATCATAAGATCGATACCACTCACTGTTCACTCTTCAGAGAAAATAATAATGCCGACATCATCAGGTGCTTATGCCGGCATTAATAATATTTAATCAAAATTAATCTGACATTATGAATAAGACATCGTTAATGAGACATTAAATCATTATTCCGGGAAGTTGTGTAGATGACGACACTGAAAACGATACCAAAAAAGAACGCGTGTCACGTCTTTCATTCGATGGTTGGAAACCAATGATAAACAAATTCAGCTTATTCCCTTACCATATGAGTCTTCACTGATATTTTTAATAAGAAAAAATAGCAATTTTAGGCAATTTTTTCAGGCTACTGTTTTGGAACACGGGAGATCTACTTGGTTTCCAGCTGAGCTATACCACGCGCAATGGCTGTTTGCTGTGACGTGCACATCACGTGATTGGGCTAGTCCAATCAGATGGCCAAACAGCCGTTGTTCTCGTTCGTCATTGGCTAACTCATGGTGATGTCACAGCAAACAGCCATTGCGCATGGTATAGTGTTTATGTGAATTCAGCTCCACCCATTTCTTTTGTTACTAGTGTGTCAGAAACGAAAGAAAACCGGATAAAGGAAACACAATAGCAACACATCGAAAATCACGCAAAAAAATTAGCAAGATTCAATATGTCTTTATTATGGACTTATATTTCATCGTGGAGAAATATAAGTCGAGATCCAGATTCAAACTAATGAATTCTGGATCTCGTCACAGGCACCGCCAGAGTCTCAGCCATGTTCGGAGTATTGGCTCAGAAACATGTTAGGCTACTTTGTGTGTATAACGCACAATTTAAATTAATTTCTGTGTTTGATATGCACTGCGTTCGTGGAAGAACTCACAGTTAGAATCATTTAGGTCAGCTCGTCTGTTTCTAGGAAAATCCTAGTTGTTTACTCCCTTTTTTTGCGTTTATTAACTCTTCTTTCTGTTTCAGGTTTTGGAAACAGAAACCCTTGTGCTCAAAAACGTAACATTTCAGAAGTGCCTTAACTCACCATCTTTACAACCATCAAGAGTACCGCAAGCCATCACATTTGTGGACATTGCACTATAAACCAAGCTATGCTGACACGGCACATGAGCACACAGCTTTAATGTAAAAGTGTTTACATTGGGCAAACTCGGCATACGTAACAATTCAAATTTAGCATACTTTGTCTTCTGCAAATACACTCTCACTGTACTCTCTTTTCAAGACTTGGCCCAACCCTGAAGCTGTAGGAACAGGAAACTTTAAGGAACAAACTTGGAGCATAATGGAACCCTTATTTATTACTTATTTAGTTTCTTTAACCAATTTTAGGGTTGAAATTTGAGATGGTTTCTGGTGTTCCTTTACTGTCACTTCCAACTGAATAGATGAATGATGGCGAGCAGAATTTTCTGAAGTCATTACCAACTTAGACGAATAGAATGAGATTGAACAACCATCACTCTTTAGCTGAATGTTTCCCTGTATTCTCTAAAGCTTGAGCATGCTGCTCCATTCGATTCCGTTCTGCCCTTTTTCGACAACTGACGACAACGGATGGCTCAGCTTGCATTGCTTCTGTCACCAACTGTTTCAGTGGCCTTCGCTGAGCTTTTAAATTTGATCGTGCCCAAAGTGGCACTGCGAATGAAGAAGGACTTGTAGTGACCTTGAGTAGGTAATTGAATATAAAGTCGTAGTAAATTAGGGATTAATTCTTTACGCTCGGGCACGTGACATTTAAGTCCAGAAGGCAACTGAAATAGGTTCGCATCTATATTTAGTAGGGGAAAGGCGTTGTGTGCAGGCGCGTGACGGACAACGACGACCGTCGAATGATGGCAGGTGCGTTCACTTCTCCGATTCAATCAGTTTTTGACTGAAAGGATTCTGCTCCGATAATCCTGTCCGTCAGCCGATTGTTCATCATGGAACGAGACAGAACAATATATGCGGCTCTAATATACATGCTTTTAATCCAAATAGAAATTTGATGGCTTACGATGTGACGTGAAGGAACCGAACGGAACGGAGTAGTGTCCTACAAGCTTAACACCATTATTGTTTTAAAGAAATGGCCAGTCGACGTTTTCCTTGCTTAGAATTGACTTTAATTTAGAGCAAAGATCACTCAGACCCGCATGCAAGTGAGAAGTTATCACATTGATTTTAGATGATCCACGGTGAGAAGCAAAGGAGATCCTTGTGATATCCTTTTGAACCCATTGCTAAGGGGTTTCATGTTTATGACTTCAAAGCACTGTTTTTTAACGTGAAATTTTGTCAGGCGCTTGAAAAAAAACTAAATTTTGGGAGATTAAAATGCAACAAATAAAAGACTTGACCCCTAAAACAGCGTCAGTGTAGCACTGACGTTTATTTATTTCGATAATTTTTTTCAGCGAATTGCAGTGATAACGGTACTTGCGCGGAGTTGGCATCAGTCATTTTTATTTTGTTACCGGGCACGTCGCTTGCTGTGTATACAATCTGATAGAATGCTGTGTGTTTTGGTTGTCTCGCAGTAGTATGTATTCGTGCCGCTGGTATTTAGAAAATTGCTGCGTGTGTTTCACAACTGAAAGGAAAAGAAATACATGTATTTCCAGCTTCAAGTGCTCTGATTTATGCGATCTCAAGAAAATCTGTCTTTGTCCATCTTTTGCCCATACTGTCACCTATCAAGTTTGCCTGTCGTCTGTTTAGCATTGGAAGAAGCCAGTACGCATGCAACGATTCTGTATTACGACTCTTTTAATGTATTTATCGAATTAAATGGTGAGAACGATGTTGAAATATTTCGAGTGGGGCATTGTTAAATTAAGTATAAGTACGTATGCACTGTTAATTCCAATATTGTGTTTAAGGTTAAATCTCTCTTATAAACTGTTCCTCATATAAAACATTTTGTGAGCAATAAAAAAAGGGGAATAAAGAGTCCAAGAGCCTTTAATTTTACTGGTCAATACTAAAACCGAAACATACTGGTACAGACGTGTATAGCTGCTACCATGAGAGCATAGGTTATTTAGGCGGATGGGTTAGTAATTATGCTAAGGGACACGTGTGTTAGTACACTGCACTGAATGCGACGTGGCGCAGCAGTATTGTGTAGTGACTGCACCTAGTAACGCAATCAAAACTGATACTTGCCACACTATGTCACATAACCAGGTGCGCCATGCTAGCATCGTTTGAGTTGATTGTTGGCTAAGATTACTATTACCGACGATTGGTCGTCAGTTCGTTGATTTTTTCTTACTACTTTGATACTGCTTGACATTCTAACCTCTGAACATAAATTTGAACGGTTATAGTGAAAAAAAACCAATAGAACTGATATTGGCTTTGATGACATGTTGCAGACCTCTGTCATTGCAGTTCTAGTATTAGTGTTTCGGCGTTCTCTGCAGAACAGAACAGCCAAAGTTAGTATAGCTTACCCATCTCGCTCCAACTAACATAGTTTATCCTTGCTACACATACTTCGCTGACTACTCATACATTACTTTGTTGTTTGGCATCCTCCCGAATGCTTACACTTCACCGAAACTACTCATGCAGGATTGCACATGTGGAACTAAGCATGCAAAAGTATTTTTTTTAATTATGTAATGGGGCACAAATGAAGACGCAAGTTGTGTTCTTGGCATGTAGTTGTCTTGTTGGCACTAAGGGTGACTAGGGAAATCTGCTGCACTCTGGTGAAGCTGTAAACTTTTACTTTTTTAAATAATACTCTGTAATGTGTAACGCTGCCATCCGTGTGTTTGAACTAAGAATGAGTTTAGACAGTGTGATGTTCTCCATTATTCATAGACAGGTGGTTGCAGCATACTGGATAAGTTTTCCCATAAGTTCAACCCGTCCATTAAAAATACCTAATTAAAAAAACCTACTAAATTCTTACAATGCAGAAATATACATTGAATAATAATCACGTTTCCTACTGCTCAAAAGTGTTATCCTGAATTTGTTCCGTTTTCCTTCCATTGGCATGCCGATATGTTGCGACACAACATCCTTCTCTCCGAAGCATTTCCGAAATAACTAGCAGTTTGACTAGTAAATTGACTACTACAGCAACTCTATGCAACCCTGAATCTGGAATAAGCTATCTAATAATGACGACCTGTTTCGCAATGTACAGAACCACTCTTTAAAAATTCTACCATGCTAAAGATGCCCTCCCACGAAGTAACTATTATCAAACTGTGAGTTGCACTTTACTAACACTATTTTCCTTTTGCAGATAGTGCTCCATTCCGTTGCCCTTCCTGCCCCCAGATCTATCGTTCCAAATGTGCCCTACGACTCCACATCAGTAGACATGGTTTGCCGTTCCAAGCAGGAACAACCAGCCAACCCCAAGTGACATTGCACGGTTTGCAGTCTCAATGTGCAACAACTTCGCCACCTTCGACTTCACAAGACCGTGCTCCACGATTTAACTATAAGAGTGAAAAACGGTTTAGTGATTGTTCCGACTCATGAGTTTCATCTTTGTACTGAGTGGTTTTCATCACAAGATTTTACTTGAAACGGATGCGTAAAGGGTGTAATTTGTGTTACGTAATTCAGTTTTCATAGTTACATGATGTTTAGACGGCCAGTTTTTGAGCCCTGACACTTTGACCGATTTTCCGTACCTTCCGCTAAGACTAAAGAAACTTGATGAACTACTCTATCGAATTTGTATTTACCAAATCAATATAACTAAACGTGGGAATTAAAAGTGACAAGTTGTTCCCCGGCATAACATACAGTGATCTAGCTGATTCCCACTGATTCAACTTGGCTCTAATAGTCAGCATTATTGAAGCAATAGTGTTTGTTTCTAATTGTTAGAGCGCATATCCGTTCTCATTGTCGGCCACTCGCCCTTTTTCTTTATTTATTTATTTATTTTATTTATTTACCCTACAGGAGTTTACACGGCCTGGAAGCCACTCACTCCATCTAAAGTGCTAAAAACTAACTTAAAAACTAACTTAAAAACTACACAAAGAAAGTAACAAGCCAGCCAACAACACCCCCAAAATTAACTCAATTGAACTCCGTTAACCATCAAAACGACCGGTCACTGCGCAGAACTTCAGAACCGCCCGGAAATTGTTCCTAGCATTCCCGACCCCTGTAGGGACACCTAACACCACCCTTTTTCTTTGCTACCGTGGCAAGAATGAGCCCGGTCGCCCTCTTGCTTATTGTTGAAGCTTCATTTGTTTAATCCTGATCCCTAATGAAGCCTTATCAAGTCTGCTCACAAGGGATATATATATTGTATTTTGTAATGAACGCTGTTTAACGCTGTCTCCCTGCAACAGCAACTGTGCTATAAATGCTCAAAGCTGAATGAGTAATTATTTCTTTATTTATTGCACGTGTGAAGGTAAAAACTACACTCAGTGATACACGAGGTATTTATTGCACTATGAAATTTTATTGTTGTAATGTATTATTTGCATTTTAAAATTAAAAGTGTTGTATTATAGTACTATACAGTATTTTCCTGTTTCATAACTTCGAATAGACTAAATTGAGTGGACAGGAATGGACAGTCATTATTGGTAGACTCACGTGACTTCAGTTACTTAAATGTGGGCGATGGTTTGTGTTCTTCAGGTGACTTTTAATTGCTGTTGCTCATTAACTCGTGGTTAAAGCCTGCTGCTTAAAATTTTAACCATTAATGCCCACGAAGTTAAAAATAATAACTAGTCTGTCATGTCCCTGTTGACACTTTAGTTGTTTAATCGGCTGTGTTTTTGCCTTTGTAGAGTTAAAAGTTTCAGAAAGTTCACAAATTATGCCTTTTCGGTTTATGGAGCGATTTCTTTTTCACAATGAATGCATAATGGTGACAATTAGTGAGGACATCAATGAAGATGATAACACTAATTTCCTTTTCAGTTTAGATGTAAATGAAAGGTAAAAACTTACCCATTAAAAAAAATAGTGACACCCCATAAGAGTTTGAAATTTGTATCACTAATTTGTATTAATTGCATAAAACTGTTGCTTTTAAATACATTCAACTGAAAGACCCGAGTTCAGCAAGGTTAACGTAAGTGTACCTGTCATAAATTCAAAATTATGTTAGTCTTTGTCATTCTTACCATAAGTAGTGTTGAAGCATTCTTGAACCTGCACTGGTATGGATTGAAATTTCGAAGCAGTATCGACAACTGAACTTTCCTTGAATAAAAAATGAAGTTTGAAAGCTGAACGTTATTGTAATTTAATGATGTGCTGCAGCGTGTCTCACACATATCTCTTCACCGTATTGTGTGTCATCAGATGCAGTCCAGTCATTACACAGTAATTATTAGCCGAGGTTCGACAAAACAAGCAGAAAAGGTTTCTCAACGGGTTTCACCTTTTCGAGGCCTCTACTTTCAAAAAAAAAGTTTACCAAAACATGAAATGGGGAAACACCTTAAACATCAAGATGGCCGTCAAAATGGTGACCGAAACACAGTCTTCAGCTTGTAACTTCTCAACCATTGACCTTATTGAAAAAAAAAACATAATAGAAGTTTGAAACAGAATTAAATTTTCTTCAGGAGAGATCCTACCCTTTTTTTGGCGTAAAGTTAGGCTTGTGTCCAAAATTCGTCATGTATATCCTATTGTGTATAATAAATGAAGAATAGTACAGTGTTACTGACTATTACAGTAGCACTGTAGCTGTTGATTAGTTGGAAAGCTTTAGAGATTAGTTGATTTGTTGATTAGCTTTAGAGATTAGTTGGAAATCTTCGTCACTTAGCATAATGTCAAAGGAACAATAACACATGGTCTTAACACATATTCACTTTAATTATTAGATATTATGTATACTATATGTAGTGTCCTGAATATATAGTTAATCCTGAATATAAAGGTTTTTATTAAAGGCTCGTCAAAATTCTCGTCAAAATTCTTTTAAAAAAATTTTCATAAAATTACCTCAAAGAATGTCTGAACTGCATGCAGCGCTGTGCATTGCCAACTCCAGATGCAATAATTATTATATGCATGAGAGAACTTGTGACTATTTCCACGCAGCTTTGTGGTTCACAGTTTTAGTATTGTGTGTGGAGTGGTGCCTTTAACCCCCTACATCGCCACCACCCTCATAACTCCCTCACCCCTGTAAATGCCGCTTTTAGGCCCAGTTGTCCTGCCTGTTTAGCACCTAATACTTGAATGATTCAACCTAGTGTGTTCCTGATGGCAAAGCCACAACAGTCATCTCTGTAACAATGCCCTTTTAAATCTTCGGCCGAAGTATATTGGCTATTACTGTTACAACGTGTGTTGACGATTACCATGTATCATTCTGTCTCCCAATCATTGTTTCCCCTCTTCGTTTTCCTCTGTCACCTTTGTTAAAACCTCGTGACCTCTTTATTACGTCTTGATTAACGTTTTGAATTCTCCTCTCACTCCTCACCTATCAAGAGTGAGCTCTTAGTTGCGATCCCTACAATAGCACGAAATGGATACTTTTAGAATTTTCTGATAGGTGGGGATCTATTCTTTCCAGCAACCCTACCCGAAGTTGTTTAACTTAAATAGGAATCGTCCTATGCCCATTTAAAGGTGAAGATGTAATGGCGTAGCAGCGAAAGCATATGTTGCTCTTCGAATTCAAAATGCTCTTACCAGCCCGCTAATAACCCGAAATGGACATGTTTAGGAGTTTCTGAAAGGTGGGATCTATTCTTTCCATCAATCCTGACCGAAATTATTTAACTTACATATAAATACAAATATGATCATTACAATAGCACTTTGTGATTGAAACTAGCTACTACACCAATTACAACTACACCTTTAAATGGGCGTAGGATGGTTCTTATCTAAACGAAAGAATTTCGCTTACGATTGATGGAAAGAATAGATCCCCACCTTTCAGAAAATCTTAAACGTTTCTATTTCGGGT
>JAHWFP010216731.1:17696-29441 GCA_023313725.1 Lithobius niger | reverse complement strand
AATAGATCCCCACCTTTCAGAAAATCTTAAACGTTTCTATTTCGGGTCATTATAGGGCTCGCAATAGCACTTTGAATTCGAAAATCAACATACGCTTTTGCCTCTACGCCATTATTTCTTCACTTTTAAACGGACTTAGGACGGTCCCTATCTAAGTTAAACAATTTCGGTTAGGATTGATGGAAAGAATAGATACGCACCTTTCAGAAAATCCTAAGATTATCCATTTCGGGCTATTATCCATTTCGGGCTCGCGAGAGAACTTTGAACACGAAAATCACTTATCAACCAATTGAAAAAAAAAAATATTCGCGTGAATTAAGGGTGATATACTTTAAATACGATTATGGAGTGCAATAGTTGCTTTTACATGAAAGGTGTATATCACCTTTCCAGTACAGAATTGTGTCCTAAACGTTTTACCTGCACATTATGCTTTTGATTTGTTGACGGTTAAAGAGTTACAGCCAAAAAACTTTATTTTTCCAAGATAGCGGCCATTTTTTTCAAGGTTCCACATTTCATATTTTAATAATAATAATAATAGCAATTTCACCCGCTAATGGGTGTGGTAACGGAAGGGATTGCCCTCTTACACCGTCCCAATGATTATCGTTTTAGTAATAATAGTAATAATAATAATTAATAATAATAATAATTATTATGCACCTTGATTTTGAATAATTTGTTTTTTCAACGAACTTTTTTAATTATTTACTCTTTTTTCCTAGTGAAATTTAGTGCGTTCTGTATTTTCTCTTTTCCCTATAACCTAAAAATTCGGTTCATCATGGGAACAATTTCTTCGCTCAGGTTTCGGAATTTAACAATAGCATTAAAGTCCACGTAAGACCGTTTTCGTAAACTTTTTTTTTGAAAGTAGAAGCCTCGAAGAGGTGACACCCGTTTGGAAACCTTTTCTACTTTTTTTGTCGAACCTCATCTGTTTAATGACCGGACTAATACACTTCGGCAGAAGCTTATAAATGTCTGCTCGTCCGTAGGATGAGTGAGTATCCATGTTGTAAGAACCGAAATTTGTCGCTCTTTAAAACCTAGTTGTACCACTGTTGCTGGCCAGTTTCAGATTTCTTGGACCATTCGCAGCATGCCTGATGTGTATCACACGTATTTATTGAAAGCCTAATTTTACACGTACATCTTCAGAAAAGTAATAATAGGCCACCCATTCGACCAATGGTCTCACGGGGTCTCGACTCAGAACGATCGGTGAAACATGGGACAGTGAAACATCTAGAAGATAATCACGAAGGAGTTATCTTCCTGATTCCTTCTTTATGTTACTCCTAATATTGTGTATCTGTCAATTCCCGAATTGTAATGTCGGAAAAATTCGAAGCTCTTTTAGTTTTAGTGCCATGTTTTCTAAATCGACATTACTATTTACATTACATTTACATTTGTGCACTTTCCTGGCTTTGACTTTATAACATTCTAACAGGTGTTTTTAGTTGTGTAAACATACTAAGTCGACACACAGTATCATACTACTGACAGGAAAATTGTAACACGTCTTGAAGGATCTATTAGTTGTGACGCCATTCAAGCTTTACTGTTGATTCAGAGCGAGTCTCTCGTTAAACACCGAGTTTGGAGCCGTCATTTTTTTTACGGTAAAACAGCAAGAAACTTTCTTAAAATGGAAAATGAGCTTTGGAAATATTCAACTAGTCTCTTCACACACAGCTTGAACAAGTAAAGTTGGTAGCCTTTTTCCGTATCCCTTTTTATTTCGAGTTTAGAAAGTACAAGGCAGGATTTAGGATTATAAAGAAGTTTGATGTTACCTGCGTGCCTCCACAATAGCTTACCCAAAAATTTGTTTGAGAGGAAGTGGCACACAAATGTTAAATCGTGTCCGAGAAAATGCCTACTACTGGGGGAGGGGGGGGGTAGAATTGTAAGCATCCTCCCCTGTAAGCTAAGCAGCCCTGTAAGCCAATTTCCAGCAATTTTATTGCCTTTTGAAAAGTTTAAAAAGCACATTTCGTGATGTGATATATCCAACCCCTTCCATGGCCTTACAACTTTATTTCGCAATATTTTTACATTTTACAAAAAAAAAAAAATGAAAAGAATTACTTATTTATTTCTTAGGGATAAATGTCATTACCTGAGCCAGAGCCGGATTAAGCCTCATATATGCCTGATGCTTAAGATTTATTATGCGTCTCCGGGCCCCCCCCCCCGCTCGGGAAAACAGGGGAGCACATCGAATTAACCAACTTTTCAGTTAACGTTAATTTTTTTTATTTAAAATAATACCTTATTTTATTTTTCTTGTGACCGTGAGTCACCCTTGAGGCCTCATTTCGGCCTGTGACCCGGTTCTATAGCACCTAAAGCACCCCTCTTAATCCGGCCTTGCCTAAAGCTTAATTATTTGTTGTATGTTTATGAGTATTTTCATGGTTTTAATTGACAAAAGCTATGACTGAAGGGCAGCAGTGAGTTTTTATTTCACCTTGGTTATCACCGTTAAGAAGTAACAAACTAAAAGAATTCAACTTAATTGAGTAAAAATCTAGCAAATATTCGTAATTCTTTGGAGTCTTGCACTGGCTTTACACCGAAAGCTGTAAATGCTTCAAAAGGCGTAGTCGCCTAAGGAAAAAATAAATTTCCGTAAAAGTTAAAACATGTGTGTTTGATCATTGAATTATGTGAAGGCAAACCAAGCAGTGCTACATACAAATATACAAACAACGTTTCGAAACGTATCAATTTTCGTCTTCAGGTTAGCAATAAAATTAAAGCTTGGCAAAAGCCACTAAGTCAACCTATATTAAAAGCATAAAACAGACATTTAAAACGGATAAAAACCACCAATTTCTCCCCTCAAAAGAGGCAGAAATGGCAGCCGAAAAGCAACGACTCACCTGCTCCGTTGAGATGCCACGTTGCAAAGCAAGATGTATGCAAATCAGGGTCACGTGTTTCAAAGGTGTTTGCGACGTGAGATCCAACGGAGCAGGTGGGTCGTTGCTTTTCGGCTGCCATTTCTGCCTCTTTTGAGGGGAGAAATTGGTGGTTTTTATCCGTTTTAAATTACTGTTTTGTGCTTTTAATATAGGTTGACTTAGTGGCTTTTGCCATGCTTTAATTTTATTGCTAACCTGAAGACGAAAATTGATAATTTTCGAAACGTTGTTTGTATATTTTTATGTAGCACTGCTTGGTTTGCCTTCACATAATCTGTTACTGTGCTTTTTACTCCTTTGATCGTTGCAAGGGAACGCGGCGCTACGATAACCATGTGCCTAATCTAATGAACATTAAAGTTTGTTTGTTGTCTACGATTCGTTGCATTTTATTTTGTTCTGTTATGTTTGGTTTTGTGGCATATTTATAATTGTTAAGGTTCAGTCGTAGTTGATGCAAACAGGATTATTGAAGACAAGCGGCAAGCGAATGACTGGAATGTACTTTTTTGCACCATTTTTCGAATGATGTTTTTGTCGAAAGTTCTGTATTCTGGAAATACGTTTGAATACTTTGAGTTTGATGCTGGGGAAATGGGTGTTGCTATACAGCAAACTAGTCACCTGAATAAACTAATTTCGCTTTTCAAAACTCTCTAAGTTTATTTTAAATGTTCACTTCTCTACAGATACAAACAGTTCGTGTTTTGAAGTCTTATATGTGCGTAGTTTAGTGTACGTTTTGATCTCACGTTCATCAATCCACATTTATTCTGAAGAGCTCTCCGCTCTTGGTAACTCGAACCCGTCGATCTTTCGACCGTTGTTTTTGCAACAGAAGTAAAAACGCAACTTTTGTGTACAGCAATAGTCGGCCTCTCCCACTTGCACAAACATGGAACTTACTACTAGCTTTTGTGACCGGTCTGCGTATTCCGAAACTTTTCCTTTTCTATGGGAGAATCTTCTTGGATGCACAACTGTCCATCATCTGGCGGTGGTATGTCTGGCACCACGCAGTCAGTGCGGGGGGGGGGGGGGGGGGGGAGCGTGCTTCACGCAAAAATGGTAAAGATAAATGGTAAAAATTCTAAAGCCTCTTCAATCAGAACTACCGGAAACTAACTACCGGAATATGCCTTGTAGCAAAGCCAATATAATGCTACCGTTTTCGTTATTCCAGAGCACCAGTTACTGAAAACAATTGCGTACAGATGTGGTTTTTATATTTCGCGGTCTGTGTTATTTTAAAACCAGCTTCTTCCATGGTGTCGTCAAGCCAAAGTATAAAAGCATTAAAACACATCAAGTGATAAAATTTATTCTACGCAAATAACAAGTAAAGTGAAAAGAGTCTAGTTTAGTGGCCGCAAAAGCTACGATTAAGTTCCGCGTTTGTACTAGTGATAGGTCGACTATGGCTGGACACAAGAGATACGTGTTTAATTCCAGTCGCTAAAGCAATGGTCGGAAGATCAGCGATACCGGAAACCCATGGGACCAACACAAAGTTTATAATTCATCACTGAACTTCAGTGTATTTCCCTTCTTGCCCTGGTATCCTTCGAGTGGTAGCCACAGGTTAACGTTCTTGCTGGTACAGGAAAGCTCCCATTCCGCAGTTGCCTGCAGACTTTCAAAAAATTGGATTGGCCCCCTGCATTTAAAAGACTAAAAAAATAGGTGTCGTATAAAAAAATAATGATTAGTCCTTTTTTTTCTTGGAACCCTTTAACCAGTATTTCAATCCTAGGATAACCTTCGCTTTAAAGGTTGATGATGTTGTTTTATGAGGAGTATTCTTCATATTTTTATTGTCTGAATGGGCATCCAAAAGAAGTAAGGGCGCATGCCCAAAGTGCCCCAAGGTACTGGTGCCCTTGGCCCACATCCATAGATATTAGCTATAGTTTGGCAAAAGTGGGGATCGTAAAAAGAGGTATTTATCAGGTCGGATAAATTGTTATTGATAAGATGCAACAATGACGGCCATATCAGCTAGTTGATAGCTTTGGAGAAGTGAAAAAACCCTGAATTCGCAGGCTAGAGAGATTGTTTAAAGTGGACTTAATTAAGTGCAATGAGTCTCGGTATTCACCATGGATGCTGCTGTAACAACACGAGAGAGAAATACCAGAAAGAAATGTAGCTTCTTTGGGATTATGAAGTGTTGCCATTCCGGTTAAGCCTAACCCCTCGATCATGTACATAAAAAATTGAAAGCTGCTCTGCTCAGCTGCATATTCTGCGTCATTTTTCTGTGGCTCCTCCACAATTTTTTATTGGCAATTTTCTGTAGCTTTTCAGCTGGGTACCATAGTGTTGGCCAAATAAAGCGGATCTACATATTTGACGTGCCCTTCCCTCATATCCTTCCGTCTATGGTGCAGACACAGAAAACAAAAGTATCAGTCACTAAGTTTGCAACTGGGACCTTTTATTAACTCAACTTAGGTAGGTGTGTGGATTTTAAGGTTATTGTGAGTTCGTGCCTGGTCAGGGGGTATCTTTTGCTTCCTAACGACGTCCACTCACAAAGTAAGACTACATACAACTTAGGTAGGGTTGGTGTACTCATTGCTAAGCAGCGCCACGAGAAACAGTCCAAGATTTAATACGAGATGCATCGCCATTTTTTTTAACCCGATTGCGTATTGCGTCATATATTACGTTACTGGTGGGTAACGCTATTTTTGCTGAAGCTTGCATCCCGTTGGCTGTTGATTTTGTCATTTAGATACGTCATCGCTTGGCTATGTTTTGGTTTGAAAGCAATGACGTCTTCAACTGTGGCATCCTGGATAACCTTTCCCATGTGCATTTTGAACCGAAATAGCTGTATTGAATGGACCAACCCAAGAGTCGAACGTCCCTGGTTTACATGACCAGTTGAAAGCACTTCCACACAATGTGCATCACATCCCTGTCATTTCCATTATCTTTCTCCGATCAGTCGCCACAATTTGAAAGTAATTACGTTAGGTGGTTTGGAAATTGGATGCGACTCGTCATTACCCATGTAAACACTTGAAAGCCACACTTGGAGAGGTTGATACCTATCAAGGGAAGACGATGGACATGCTTACAGCACCCCCTCCCATAATTTGTCTTGCTGCCACTCGTAATTTAGGAAAATAATTCCGAAAATACATGTTGGCCACTAAACATCCCGCAGAAACTCTCTTGTGTTTAGTTTCATGCTTTTTAAATGATCAAGTTATCTACAATTTGGTTTGAAGTGGGGGAGGGGGGGGGGGACACGTCCACTACATTCCAAAAGCAGACAGGTAGAAGATGGTTCTGTATGAATGAATTATGTTCCTTAATCGAAGGTGCGTTATCCCATCTTGTAAATACTTTCCAGATTTCAGGTTTTTTTCAAATTCCAGTGCGAAGTGCGTGTGCCCATGATCAACTAACAATAAGGGGAAAGAATGGCCAGCCAACTTGACCTATTTAACCAACTTGACATTAACCAACTTGGCCGAATAGACCAACTTGACCCTTCAATCAAGATTGAAAAACCTGCCAGGTGTGGGTGGAGGGCAGGAAAGAAAGGAATGCGGTGCTGCCTAAGTGGAGAAGTTGGACACACGCTAATTCATACTGATTTATAATGTTGTATGAAATAGCGTACGTCCAACTTCAACAACTACTGGTTATGGGTGGATGACCAGTAAACAAAGTGGGAGAAACTCTTTCTTCTTCAGCATTCATAAGCACACACATCAGAAGTTATATCTACGTGGATGAGGTGTCCATTGAAACACCTGTAATTTGGAGCATCTCAAGGCAAAAAAAGAATACAAATCAGAAAGCACAGCGTTAGTGTGTCCACAATCAGAAAACGAATAGAAGGGGAAGAATGAACAACCGACCTGACCTATTTACATGTTCAATAACCAGTTTGTTAACAGCCGAAAGGTAGGAAAGGTAGGGTTGATGCGGCGTCTGCGCAGAAAGGTTGTGTGTTCACCAAGTGTACTACGTCGCGCAGAAATTCGTAGTGGATTGTGGGTAAGCGAAATGCGAGAAGCCAGCTTCTTTTTGCCCATTCGCGCAGATGTGTGTCGAGAACTGCTTCTACTTGGATGAAGGGTAATAGATTTAATGCAGGTGTAACGCTTACTGCGTGTGCAAACCACTTGTTACGTCAGTATTGATACCTGTTTAAGGCTGTAGGTTAAAACGAGTCTTCAACTTTATTTGGAAAGCTGATAAATAAATTGAGGCTACGTAGTTCAATCTGATAATAGAGCAATTTTGCCTCGTTGAGCTGACCAACTCATTCTAAAATACTATACTGCGTAAAAGATATCTTTACCTATACAATTCGTACGTAAAATTTGGCTCTTTCTTTTGTTATCTGGAACTTTAATCTTTAACCTATGTTTGCTAAAACTGTGTTTTCTTTCAGGTGCTACACTATTTCGTTGTCACTTGTGTGCACAAGCCTACCGATCGAAATGCGCCCTTACTCACCATCTTTATGTGCATGAAGAACGCCACAAGTGTCATATTTGTGGTTACTGCACCACAAGTCAAGCACTTCTTAACAATCACATCAATAGGCACAACTTTCTGCCAATCAAATAGTACTAAACCTGCCTTAGCCTGCTCCCAAGTAAAGATAAATTCAGACAATGTGCTTTGCAGTGTCAGTTCGTATTTCTTCTAGTATTAATCTCCACATGTATGTCTTCATGTACCGTGATGTTTTTTTCCCTTCAAATGCACAAATTCAGCAATAAAATTACCAAAACGTGCCAGTGAGTGAATGTCTATGGTGTTAAGCAGTGTGGAACAACAAAATTTCAAAACCAAAAATACCATAAATAAGTTTTCTTTCGGAAATGTAGCATTTAGTACTGTCAGTAAGGATTGCAGATTTATTTGTAATTCGGTTGAATATTGTTTTTCGTCATTAAGAGCGAAAGGTTTTTCATTTGGTGAGATGTCCAAATATTGAGTGCCCAAATGTCCAAATATTGATCAATATTCTTATGATTCAATATTGATCATATATACAATTAAATGCTTCTTACTCGTATAAAGCGTTAGTTACAACGAAGCAACAGGTAAAAATTCGCGATTGAGGCAACTTTTTTCCTTGAAGTATTTAAAATGAATAAGCTATAATAAGAAAAACTTGGCTGGAAATACTAGTGCAGGAAAAACTTGGCTGGAAGTGTTAGAGGTTGTAGAACTCAGGGGACCTTCTTTTCATTCGAAATAAAACGTTAAGGCTGGCAAACGACGGACGAGATTCGCGGGACGGGTAAAGTCTCAGCGTTACATTCCGATATAGATAATTAGTCGATTGCTCTTTACAGCATTAAGTATGTATCAAGTAATTATTAATACATGATTACAGCCTTCTATACTATTTGTTACAATCTGAATTCCAGATCACTGCCTTTTTTAACTGTTTACTTTTATAAGGAGACTAGCTTTCCAACTTGAATTTCCCAACTGAAATTTGATATTTACCATTTGCTTAATTTTCAAACTGGTTTCTTGCACCCACCAGACAGGGACATTACGGTTATTTGGCCAGGGAATTGAAACGTGGAATTTTTTTTCGGTAATTTTTGCTTTTTTTTTTTAATTTTACACATTTCAGACATCAGTTGGTTGACTTTTAAATCTCGGACTGTGGTTTCTCTGTACTGTGTCAATAAATTGAGAATATGTCATATTTCACTATCCAGAGTGAACACATTGCAAGATATAAAGACCTTGAAAGGAAATAATGATGTCATCTGAAGTACAAGTTATTTTCTCTCAAGTTTAATGTGTGTGAAGCAACATTCTTCAGTGGGAACGGTCTTTCATACATTTTATTTTGTTGTGATTTTAATGCGAACTGTATTACTTTCAGCACATTTTGTTTTAAAGCTTCATTTTTTTCTCTTAAGTGATTCATTCATGTCTTACATGTGTCGCTACTGTTTTTCTTTAGGACTTTATATCTGTAAATAATTAGCCGTTACATCAGCCAAATTGGGAATTTTTTCGTTTGCTTTCTTCGTTCACATTTTGTCCTGCAGGAATCCCTGAAGTTCACCGTTCAAACATCAGACTTCAAGACATTTTTTTGGGTGTGGTTATTACGTAAACTCCGTTGGCTCGTGGATGTTCGTATTGTTGCATAATCATCACCTAACGTGCATCCCTTTGTTGTTATGCAATCCACGGCAACGTAAATGACTGAATATTTTGTCATTCGTTGCAGTTCAGTTTTAGTTTGTCCAGACTTTTAAAATAAATCTAAGGACCATGGTTGCTTGTCGAAACCGTTGTTGCTTGATCTCTTTGACTGCAACATGGAAAAGAAACGAACTAAATTCCCGGCTTACGAATTTCGAAACCCTCCCACGTGTGTGTCCTGACCTGTACAAGCTCCAAACACACGAAAGTACATTGTTCACATCATCATGCATTCATGTATAAACTTTCATCTGTTTTGGACTTCGTAATGTTTCGTTAGCCATGAGCAGTAAGTCTTATGAGATTTGAAATGGGGAAAACGTTACTACTAACTAATTAATTAGCTAAATAGTATCATGAAAACAACGCTGTTGATGCATCTTTCTCTGCATGAATGGTGGACACTCATCCTTTGATTTTTAGTTTTTTTGGGATAATGACAAAATAATACGCTCTTAGTGGCTTAGAGTTAACAGACCCATGTTTAACTAGTGAGGCTGCGTCTTCATCATCAAAAATCAATCTTTTAACAATCGGATGTCATGATAGAATGATAGCATGTGCCTAGATAAAGGATTCTGTGGGTCAAAGTTATGCCAGTGGAGGAGTGGGTATGTCGATGAAGGCTGTATGTCAGTGATCTGGAAACGGATTGGGTTGCCCGTTCAAATTCAGGTCAGGCCACTCTGACGAAATGTAAATTTTCATAGGTTGCTTGCATGTTATTTCTAGTGTATGATTTTCGCTGTTTGTCTAGTTTTCCTGTTTCTTTTATACAGGATATAGTGCACGCCTTCTTCTGATTAAAAACAAATACAAATTAACTAGTAAGAGAAACAAAAAACCTGTTATATTGCCTTAAAGCTATTTTTACTTTCTTATTTCTTGATATAATATAGAAGTAAAGCCTGTGGATTATGGCATGCCATCAGAATTTTATTAAACATGTTTTATTATCGCATATTAATTTTTATTATCGGTCTGAATACCCATTAACGGAATTTACATGGTTGATAATGAAAATTTAATTCCGATAATGAAACATGCTTTCTGCGCATGGAAAACATTTTTCTTTATCGGAATCTAATTTTCATCATCGACCATTTATTTCTATTAATGGGCATTCAGGTCGATAAAGAAAATTAAAATAGGATAATAAAAAAAACATTTCATAAAAGCTCTGCCATAATGGATGCTTACATGCTGAACTTCAAGTAAAAAAAAACAACATGAAACCCTAAAACATTTTGCAACTACGCTATGTTAGAAATCCACAAAGCCAAAAAAAAAAAAAAGAAGAAAGCATTTGGATATTCACGTACCAGTAGAAATGAATAGAAAGAAACCGTTATATTGTCCAGTTTGTAGTGTAGTGTTTATGAAGTATGTTCTCTTGCAATTGAATGGACAATGTCTGGTGAAATCATTGACGAATTTTAAAGAATATGCATTATTTGTTCAATCTTCATCAGATATTTAAAGGATAATGACCAAAAACCGAAGGTGTTATAAAACAATGTCACAAGGACGCACCAGCGGGCATTGTTTCATAACGTCCGGAGGTTTTCGGTTGTTATCCATTATAAAGCCCATTCATCCTAGAATAGAAAACACTAGCGACGCTTCGTTCACTCTTGTTGCTGAAGGGGAATATCGTCTAACAATTCACAGGCACGAATGCCAATTCGAATGATACTGTCAACAAATGGAGCATAATGCCAACAAAACAATGCAGAGTTACCAACAATGGTTAAACAATTCTGTAACTATTGTTGAACATATCGCCCACGTTTTGCGTGCATGATACAAAAAACGAGGGCAATATGTTCAACGAATCTAAGTGTGCTCCGACACACTGCAGCCAAAATTTCTGTTTGCTACCTGAGACTGGGTGCATTATAAAATGCTCGCAATCTAGTAAGTAGCATTACTGTACGGTGTACAAAGGACATTTGTTGTAAAGCGTTGCAAAATACTGTAATATTTATTAAATGTAAAAACTTTAATTTAAAATAAAAACAGGTACAAAATGGCATATCACGGTATGTACAAACCCCATTATTGCTGCATCATTTTCTTGCTGTAATTTTATACATTCGTTTTAACTACTATCTTCGTAAAACTAAAACTGTAAAAACAAAATTAATAATTTTATTAAAAAATGCAGAATGGCTTAACCTTACTATATTATTGTCATCGATATAAAAAAAAACTACTTTTAACTTAGTGCAGAATGGGAGAAATGCCGGTAAACTTAACAGTATATTACATAAAAATCATAATTTAACACAGAATCAATGGGTCGTAGAATTATAACAGATATACACCTTGATATACACCTTGATTGTATAGAAGAGTATTTCCTGTATTTTGTAGGTAAGGCATTGTAGCAGTAGTCAATACCTGGAATAGCATATGGAGATTTATCTTATGAGATTAAGTTAACGGATTACTCAGCTGAATACTGAGAGATAAAAACGTATCGTCATGGAAAAAACACCGTCAAACGATTACTCACATGTACAGTTGGCCTAAATTAATAGTTTTAGATGATTTGATGACCTTTTGAGTTGAAGGTTGTTTTAATTGCCCT
>JAHWFP010216731.1:0-13694 GCA_023313725.1 Lithobius niger | reverse complement strand
TAAATTTTAACCAAAATAGGTGCATTTCTCGTGCAATCTATGGTCGGTTGTGAAATGACTGGTCGTAATTATATTCTGGGATATTCCACGTTAAAAGAACGTTATATATAAAGTTTAACCAAAATAGGTGCATTTCTCGTGCAATCTCATATAGTCGGTTGTGAAATGACTGGTTGTAATTATATTCTGGGATATTTCACGTTAAAACTACGTTATATATAAATTTTAATCTAAAATAGGTGCATTTCTCATGCAATCTCATATGGTCGGATGTGAAACGACTGGTCGTAACTATATTCTGGGATATTTCACCTTAAACATACTTATATATAAATTTTAATTTAAAATAGGTGCATTTCTCGTACAATCACATTTGGCCGGTTGTGAAACGAACATTCTGGGATATATTCTGGGAACATTCTACGAATATTGTGGGAAGTTTACCCAAAATAGGTGCATTTCTCGTGCAATCTCATATGGTCGGTTGTGAAATGACTGGTCGCAAGAATATTTGGGATATTCCACGTTAAAAATACTTACATATAAATTTTAACCTTAAATAGATGCATTTCTTATACAATCTCATGTGGCCGGGTGTGAAACGGCTGGTCGTAATTATATTCTGGGATATTCCACATTAAAAACACGTTATATATAAATTTTAACCCAAAATAGTTGCGAAAAAATCAGTAGTGGTATCATTAGTCAGAGCATGTGGGAAAAATTCTTCAAGTTTAGGTCAAGTGGGGTAGATATTCTGCCTCGCCTCCCAGCTCAACGCCAGTCGACACCCCCGGAAAGTCAATCCATTTTAGCGGTGCTGTGGCAAAATAAGATTGTGGCGATGTTGAATAATGTGGCCAGGAGTTAGGAAAGGAAATTAATAGCTTCTCTACCAAACGACCTTGTGACAAGAGATGGAATACGAAGCTAGAGTTACAGTCTGGATACTACCTACGGACGTGTATGAATTCATATGCTCCCTGATAGTATTAAGAAAGTAATTGAAATTTCCATTTTTAATTCCATTTCTTGCTACTAGATGACACTGTTCCTTCGGTGCTCCACGAAAGAGAGAGTAAAAAAGTAAAAGTGGGCCTGAAAGCTGCCGTATTTTCAGCAATTTCATTGCGTTTGAGACTTTAAAGATAAGTTATTTTGAGAAATTTTCTTAATCCACGGAACCCTTTATTCGGTAACCGTTAGTGTACATTTTTCGAGTTTAGAATGGGATGAGGTACAACTGAATGCACTTACATAATGAATCGTGGTTGTTACGAAACATTGCAAAATGCACGTTGTCCTATTTGAGGCCAACAACAAGAAACCGAAGTGATAACCTTTAAGAAAAAATAATTGAAGTCGCTTGCAATTTACTTTTCATGTCTGTCTTGGGAGGGGCAAATTGCTCTCCCCCATTTTCCATCAACGGGTACTACTACTGCAGGGATGGTACCGAGGGAAAAAATGTGAAAAAATGGGAAAAATATGAAAAAAATTGAAAAAATTTGAAAATTTGAGCTCTCCAGTGAGAGTTTTAAAAAAAAATGAAAAATCGAACAAATTGGTGATAAAATGTGGAATTTTGAACTTTTTGATAAAAAAATTGCAACAAATGATAAACAAATATAACCCCGCTACAGTTGAATGACGATAAAATTCAGTTTCACGACGTTCATTTACCTGCGTTGATCAGCGAGCCGGGTTGTTTGTTTTGTCGGTAGATGGCTGCGTGACTTCCACTGCGGGAATTTCGCCGTTCTTTTGTTCGAGGAAGTACCCATAATGCAACGTGCCCGCACTTCCGAATTTGTCACTCCACTGAATACGTTTTCGTAACGTTTTCATGTTTGGGAAATAGGTATTCAAAAAATGTGTGTAAAATGCGAAATTGTCTAAAATTTGTGTGCACCCCCACCCCACCTCATACCTCGGTTCCGGACTACAGGCCTGCAATGATGATGTTAAATGTTAAATGCTCTAAGGAATCAAGTAACAATCAAACGGCTTGTGTTCAGCTGGCACACAGGATAAAAAACTCCAGAAATGATACCTGATTGCGGGGGTTGATTGCTGATTACTATTAACTGGGATATGCGATACGTTTCCAGAAACCTTGGGTGATAATCCAGAACAGCTTGTGAAGGTCGTCCGATTCTTTAAATAGATAAGGTTTTACAGCCTATTTTAGGTTGATTTTTTCAATCATCTTTCTGTCAGTTAAAATAAAGGTAAATATTCTCTGTGGCTCTTTTAGCCGATTCTTCCATCTTATGTGTTCATTGAATAAACGTCTGCCAAAACCTCATTTTGTCTGACGTTTGTTATAGGCCTAAGTAGTTTTTAGCAGCACGTTCTGCGTTGTTATTCTGTGGCTTTTTAGCCATAGCTACTTATTTTGTGTTGTTTTGTCATCCCATTAGCTCCCATTTTTCTGCTCGTCATTTGTTCGTAGCCTTTCAGCAATGTGCTATATTGCTGGCTAAAATGAGGTAACATTTCACACATGTGAGCTGAAATAACCAGTGTGTTGACGTGCTCTTATTTTCATATTCTTCTTTTCGTCCTTCCTTCCTTCTTTCCTTGCATGAGTAACTTGGGTACGTATTTTTCCTGCTTTCTACAATCTCCTAATTGCAATAAATCGTTTTAATTGCCGTTGGTGGAAACGATACATCTCCTTCTTTCATCTAAGCTTCCTAACAGCTATTTGTCTTAATTAGAACAGCTACTGCAGCAGTTTAAAGATGTAACTTGTGGTAAATTTATGGAAAAAGCATAGCGCTACAGCACAGATAAACTTCCATCGCTTAGCTCTTAATTACATACAATAAATCGTTTTCATTACCTTGTGTTACCTTGTGTACTTTTTTAATAAGAGCCTTTTTAATGAGGGAATATTCTAAACTTTCTTATTTTTTACTCAAAATATACACTTTATATGTGTAATTGTAGTCAGGAGGGCGTTAAATGATGGTAGGAAAGTGAAGTGTTTGAATGCTGATGAAACATTTTTATATGCGTGGGCCAACTGCCTACTCATTGGTTGGAATATCCCAGGGCTCAGGACATCCGAAACTGGGGTAGGACGACCAACGACATTCTTTCTAACTGTGGGAGCCGACCTATGCAACTAAATTTTGACCTAAATGAAGAGCTGAAGTTGGTGTCTTGAGAACTGGGAATTGTGCACTCGTATATTATGTAAAAAAAAGAAGGGTGCCAGTAGCACAAGCAGCAACAGTAAAAAAAACTAATATTTCGATACCAAATTTACAAATGGCGATACCATCTTCAGAGAATAAAAGAATTAAAATATAAAAATAACGCCTTGCATTATGGTACAGTTGGATTCCACCATGCTGGTTTCATGAATTTAGCCAGTTAGAGACGTGCGTGGAAATCTCACTGGCTATTTTATATTTTATGTTTTATTTGCTCTGAATATTGTATCTCCATTGGTAAATTTGGTACCGAAATATTAGTTTTTTTATTGTTGCTGCTTGTGCTACTAGCTCCGTTTTAACTTAAATTGGTACCTTAACGTAAGTATGTCGAAAATGGCTAAAGAATCATACACCAGAATGAAAAAGTAAAAATAAGCATTAAATTTAAACAAGCCGAAGTGCTACAGTAAACATAGGAAAATTGGAAATAAGCCAACAGCGAAAATCATACACTAGAAATAACGTATTTCAGTAAGCCACCTTTATGCTCTTACGTTTCGTCGGAGTGGCATGACCCGGATTCGAACCAGCTACCCAGTTCGCCCCAGATCACTTGCATAGCGCCTTAGTCGCTATGGCCACATCCTCCACTGGCATAAAGATAACTCACTGAACCTGTTATTAAGGTCACAACCGTGACCAGGGCTCCATTCGACCGGAATTCACTCGGCCGTAGTGAATGGAGAGGGAAGACAAATCATACACTTACAAGGCTCAATAAAGGAGAGAAAAAAACATACAGTAAACATACTCACAGGAGAGGTGACGTTTAAGCGCTCTGGAAAGCACCGTTTTCAAGCCAAACCAATAAAAATAAAATTCAGCAAGAAGCTACGTCATAAACGAAAATTTGAACATGAAGGTAGTGAACATGTACGTGAACAATTACATGACGTTGCTTTTTGCACGAACCAAAGTGGGCCGATCTCCATTTTTATAAATAATAGTTATTTTTCTGGTTTCACGTGGTTTTACCTACAGACACAGATTTCTTATGCTGTAATGGCAGTCCTGTAGTGTTTATGTACACTCTTTTTTATGCCGTAGTATCTAGATAAATTTTATTCAAATGTTTTGGCTTGAAGACCAAAACAATTAAATGTTCAGAGCACGGAAATGTCGCTTTTTCTGTGAATTTATGTAGCACGTTCGGCTTGTTTCAAAACTTGGTTAATGGAGGTTGTTTCAAGATATGGTAAATGGAGCCAAGCTATCGTCTTTCAAATGGTGACGTGTATTTAACTGTTTACTGCATAGTGCTTGAATTTTCTTTATGGATAATGCGTTTTTAACATCAATTGCTAAAGTTAGAAGTTCTTGAACAATTGTATAACTTCAAAGATGGAGATTAAGCTTTCGATCGTGTGGTGTCAGAGGTCTCGTCCCATAGGTGGTTTGAATCTAGAACCGAAATATCTTGATCTAACATGTAAAGCGATTTTTTATAATTTCTTCTAACTCACTACTTCGTTTTTGTTATTTATAGATAAATTCCCAAGGCTCGCTGTTTCTGAAGATAAGCCCTATAGATGCAACGTGTGCTTTCAACATTTTTCCACGTATCCAAGTTTGCAAGTCCATCTTATCACCCATTCAGGGCGTTTTAAGTGTTCCACGTGTTTGTCTTCTTCCAAATGTTTATCTTCGAAATTTCACCTTCAGAACCACTTGATTACTCACGTGCCCATCAACGAACGTCCGCTGTGGCCATGTGACATCTGTGGAAAAGCCCTCAGCTCTCGGCCAAGTTTTCTAGATCACAAAAGAAGCATGCACAATGTACATAATTCGAAATAAAAGAAATTGACAGCATTTGGAGATTTTTGTTGCGTTTGTTGCAATTTATTGAAGTAGCTTTATGGAAGAAAGGGCGCATTAACCCATTAACCCAGTGGCAGTGGCAGTGGTATGCAAATTCCTCTTGTTGTGTCCGCTTCCCCAAAGAAAATTATTTGTTAACTAACATGTAATGCATACCCAGGATTCTCAGTAACCAGTTTTATTTTGAGTTTGGCCAGATCCATGTTCGAGTAGCATGCATGTTTCAACCCTGAACCCATCCTACAAATTTTGTGATATTATGTAGATCACTGACACATTATCGTGCTCACACATAAAAAGCTGCAATTTTAGTCGTTCAGTTACCATCACTAACCTGGTACTTCATAATAGTCCTATGGGTAAGCAAAAAAGAACCTGCACTTTGTGAGCATAACATCATCTCTTGTGTACTTCATGTCCAAACCCATCATAAACTTTTAGGAAGGGGTACCACCTGAAACTTGTTCAAAAACCAACATGGTAGCCATTTTGTTTTTAAAATGGCCGCTATACAATACAAAAATTCAAAATCGTACTAATGTATGTAGGTTTGGCGTCGACTGCTAGCTTTTAAGGTCTTCCGAATTCAAAAAAATGCTCTAAATAATTGAGATACACTGTGAGATATACAAAATGGTGGCCAAAATGGCGGCAAAATTCAAGTGTTTTTCGTCATTTTTAAATATACTTATTGAGTAGAGGAAGATGTGAATTATTCCTCAAAACATGAGTTTGTTTACAATGGCTAGCAACTACCAAACATCAGGTCAAATTCATAGTGTAATTAGGAGCTAAGTTGCAGATGTTCCCCTATGCTGCAGCACTGCATTTTTCTTCAATTCACCATAAGAGTTACATCTTTAAAGTGATGCAGTAGCAGTTCTAATTAAGATAAATGGATGTATTTAGACTTAGATATCAGGTGGCGATATGTCCATTTTGGGTAAGTGGAATGATTTTTTGTAATTAGTAGCTAAGCTATGACAGTTTAAGTTGTAGTGATGTGCATTTTGTGTGTTTTTGCCACAAGTTATTATATCTTTAAACTGCTGCAGTAGCTGTTCGAATTAAGATAAATAGCCGTAAGTAGGCTTAGATGAAAGACGGAGAAGTATATTTTGAACAAGGGCAATTATAACGATTTATTGTATTTAATAGCTAAGCTACGGCAGTTTATCTACACTGTTGCGCTTTTTGCGTCTATTTACTACAAGTTACATCTTTAAACTGCTGAAGCAGCCGTTCTGCAGCAAAAGGGGCCCTTTCTGGCCCTCTCGGAAGGGATCTCAGCCTTGTTCCCTCGGACGCTTTTCCAACTCTGCGTCTGAGGTTACACGCTTTTTGGCAAGCCTCGTGGGATGGACAGGACGGCAATAAATTACGAGCTATTAAAGACACTGTTGAGGAATGGCACTCGGCGTGTCGCCGCAGTCGCCGTGAGCAGGTGGTGTTGGCCCGTTTGCGCATTGGTCACACTCGACTTACTCACTGTTTCCTTTTGCGGGGGGGGGGTTGACCCTCCTGAATGTTATTGGTGTCAGCGGCCACTTACGGTCCAGCACTTCCTTGTTGATTGTTGCCATCTTGATGGTTTTCGTCGTCGTTTCCATCTTCCGCATGACATTGTGCGTCAATTGGGCGATAAGTCTGTCCTCCTGTCCGGTGTTTTTCAATTTTTGCAGGAGGTACAGATGTATGACAAGATTTAGATTAGGGGTTTGAATAATGTCTCTGTAATGTGTGGTGCAGTGGCAACCCGGACCACTGCTGGTGCAGTGGCAACCCGGACCACTGCACTGTGACTGAGGTTGGCGCTAATGACCAAGCTGTCGACGCGCCATTAAGCCTCATCCCCCCCCCGTTCTGATTAAGATAAATAGATGTAAGCAGACTTAGTTGAAAGATGAAGAAGTATATTTTGGAGCAAGTGTAATTAAAACGATTTATTCTAATTTATTGTGCTGTAGTTGTGTGCTTTTTGAGTCTATTTACCACAAGTTTACTCTGCTGAAGTAGCCGTTCTATTTAAGATAAATAGATGTAAGTAGGCCTAGATAAAAGATGGAGAAGTATATTTTGGAACAAGGGTAATTAAAACGATTAATTGTAAATTTAGGAGCTAAGCTTCGGCAGTTTTATTTACACTGCAGTGGTGTGTTTTTTGTGTCTATTTACTACAAATTAGATATTTAAACTGCTGCAGTAGCTGTTTTACTAAAGATAAATGCCTGTAATTAGGCCTAGTTGAATGATGGAGGTGTATATTTTCGAGTAATGGTAATTATGCCGGTTTATCGTAATTAGGGGATAAGCTACAACTGTTTATGATGCAGCCCCACGCTGTCGTCTTCAATTCACAGCATTTTACATCTCTAAAGTGAGGCGGTTGCAGTTCTACTTAGAATTAGGATTATATGAAAGGTGGCGAAATGTGTATTCGAACATATATAATAAAATGGTTTATCCTAATGGTTTATCCTAATTAGGACGTAAGCTACAATTGTCTGTTTGTGCTGTAGCTCCATGCGCACTTCAATTCTCTTTAAGTTACATCTTTAACATGATGCGGTGGCAGTCCTAATTAATGTAATAACGTAGTTTAATTACTCTAGTTGGAGAAGATACATCTTCATCTTTCATCTAAGCCTAATAATATCCTTTTATCTTAATTAGAATGGCTACTGCAGCAGTTTAAAGATGTAAATTGTTGTAAATAGACGCCAAAAGCACAGTGCTACCATGTAGATAAACTGCCGTAGCTTAGCTCCTAATTGCAATAGATAGCTTTAATTACCCTTGTTGGAAAAAAAAACATCTCCTTCTTTCATCTAAGCCTAATTGCATATATTTATCTTAATTAGACTGACTACTGCAGCACTTTAACGATGTGATGTTACTTGTGGTAAATTGATGTAAAAAGCACAGCGCTACAGCATAGATAAATTTCCATAGCTTTGCACCTAATTACAATAAATCGTTTTAATTACCCTTGTTCCAAAATATACATCTCCATCTGTCATGTAAGCCTACGTACATTTTTTAAAATCTTAATTAGAACAGTTACTGCAGCACTGGTCAATAGAACCCAAATGTAGTTCACTACAATGCAGTTTACCCGCCGTAGCTTTGTTCCCAATTACCCGTTGTTGAAAAATATACATCTCCACCTGATATCTAAGCATAAATACATCCCTTTATCTTAATTAGAACTGCTACAGCATTACTTTGAAGATGTAATTTACGGTGAATTGAAGAAAAATGCAGTGCTACAGCATAGATAAACACCCGCAGCTTAGCTCCTAATTACTAACACACTACTCTACGGTTTTGACTGGTGTTTGTTAGTTATTAATCATTACAAACGAACTCACGTTTTTAAACACTAACTCAAAACTGCCTCTACTCTATTAGCATATTTTAAAATTATGAAAAGCACTTGAATTTTGCCACCATTGTGGCCGCCATCTTGGATACATAGAAGGATTTAACTTAATTCTTTGCACCATCTGACCCAATCAGTTCGCACCCACCATGTTTATGACTGATGATTGGAGATGAGACGATCCACTCCCTCCTATGAGGTCTGGATTTTTATACAATGTAGACCTTGCATAACTGGTAACACACGCAGCTTAAAACCATAGAAGGAAAAACAAAGGAACGTGCCCACAGAAGCACATATGCAGCCAAAGAGCCACACAAAAAAATTCCTGAAGATGTGGCTAAAAAAGTCGTAGAGAACTAACTACAATAATTGTTGACTATTTCACGAAGCTGAGTGTGCTATTTGATATTCTGGACATAATTAGGAAGAAGTTATGTAATCTTGTAATAGTTTTATAAGAAATAATTTTTTTAATCACTTTCATGTTCTCGGATGTGAATGTAGATGTGAATGTATTGTTTCACATCAAGGCCGTAGGAAGCAAATTAAAAGTGGTACGGCACAACGAAATTAGTTAGCTAGGGGGACTGGGGGAGCGCTGTAAACTCCCACAGCAGTGTCGAGCCCTGGAAGCTGCAGCAAATTCTGGTAGTACAGTATCATATCTGGGTTTTGTAGACCGTGTTTTGAATGAATTTTTAAAGTTTCTTGCTTAGTTAAAATATGGTTGACATTAACGAAGCTATTCCCTTACGCAGGCGATGCTTTTCTTCTGTCATTACTGACTTAACAAAACTTACTTTTGAGAAAGTTGCAGTCGGTTGGCTGCTGTGTTGGGCTAGTTTCTCCAACGTTTGTTGTTGATCTTTAGCTAAAACTTGCTTTGTATTAGTGTTAAAAGGCGCTTAAAAGGAAATACCTTCACACTATATTCGAGCATCTTGAGCAAAATAGCTTGTGATAAAAGAACACTAAAAAGCACTACGCATTCAACGAGACAAACAGTACCTTATATTTCGAAGCAAAACTTGGAAATTGGCTTCATTTTTCAAAGACAAGATAAAAAAAATTAAAAACACAAGGCTAAAACACCAACTCTTTACTCAGCCTGCCATCTTGGTATTGAAGTGGTTTCCGGAAATGGTGACGAAACGGAAGGACAACAATCACAATCACAACAATCTGTCCCATCGTGAAACTCTTTACAATCTCCAGATTCCCACACAATCTACCCTACAATCATGGCTACAGTTCTTCCGTACTAATATCCATAGCTTTACAGCCCAACAAAATAAGTTCTTAAAAAGAAAACTAAAAAAAAACGCGTCTTCCTTGCATAAATCCTAAATTCTTCTCTCTCTCTTCTCCCCCCCATTTCTTTCGACCTCTCCCACCTCCACTTCCTGTTGTCCTTCCGTCTCGTCACCATTTCCGGAAACCACTTCAATACCAAGATGGCAGGCTGAGTGAAGAGTTGGTGTCTTAGCCTTGTGTATTTTATTGTTTTATCTTGTCTTTGAAAAATGAAGCCAATTTCCAAGTTTTGCTTCGAAATATAAGGTACTATTTGTCTCGTTGAATGCGTAGTGCTTTTTAGTGTTCTTTTATCATTCCTGCACGCGATTTTTTAAACTACGAAATAGCTTTTGCAACATTTCCATAGATTAGAGTGAATGAAACAAAACCGTTTCTCACGACGATAAAAATAGGAAAATGAATGGCTTTGCAACATTTGCGGGTATCTGAAGTAATGTTGCAAAACAGGAAAGCCTACCGGGGAGAATGTAGCTTTAAGTATATAAATACGGATATAATCCTTAAAATACTTAATGCTCCAACGGATCAGATATAAGTCAATGTTATGTAAGCCATCAACATCACACTAATGCGTGTAAAAAGAATCTTCAGTATTACCAAAAACATGCTGTAGCTTCTTTTACACGTGTTATCACACGATGCTGATGGATTTACATGTCTCTTTCTTGTATCTGTTCCCTTGAGAGTGTTTTTTTTTTATTACGGCTTACATCCGTATTTTATAAGCTTAAGCGTTTTTTTTCCTTAGAGATATTTCAGGTAAATTAAATGAATAGAAATCTAACTCGAGATAATCCCGCAATATGAGATAATTGATATGAACGTTTTTTTGATGCAAATCAGTCAAACAAAATAGCGTTCAAAAATACCCTGGTGTTTGTTATTACCTAAATTTTAAGCGACAAAAATAGAAAATTGGTTCATTGGTTCGATTTCCAGGGTTAGGCAAAATTGGTGTCATTAACATTCTTAATGCAGTGAAGTAGTTATGACACGACCCCAAATTCCGAATTTCGCTGTCTGCACATATAAATTATGGGGGAAATTATGATGTTTAACGTGATGATACTTATATCCTTGATAGCGCCATGTTTTGAGAAGTTTCGTTTACTTCTTTTTCCCGAAACCTCCTTCTCCATGTAAAGTTCATTGTCCTTCGTAGAGTAGGGAAAGTTGTCTCAGTTGTGGTCATCGTGGCTGAGCGGTTATAGAGCTCAGCCTGGTTGCTGGAGGTTTGCGGATCTGGTCGAACCCTTGGAAAGGGGACCTTGGCAAAGTCCCCGCCAGGACTGCCGGCCAGGGTAGCGTGAGAGGCTACCATGCTCCTTCAGCGGCTATGGGATGTATTCTGGCAAATTCTGGACAATCTTTCGGCCCCGACGATGATCGGAGGTTTCCCGGATCGAATCCCCGGGCTGGCACCTCCCTTTACCAGATATTTCTTCTTCTCTAAAAATCTGGTAATGTTCAAAATTGAGCCGGTTCAGCCATACAAGCATTAATTGCTTTGGCTGACTTAAGGCTCGTCAAAATTTCTAAAAAAAAAAAAAAAAAAAGTTGACGTCACAAAGCGCGCCAGAACTTCAGAACTTCAAATGATTGATAAGAGCAGCCGCATTTTATGTGTTTGGATATGCAGTATTTTAAAACTGTGTGCCGAAAAGTGCGACGGCAAATGTCCGCACCAGCCAGCCGTACCACTTCCTACGGCCATGCTTCATATGCTACATTGAAGTCAACTACGATCCATAGAAGACTTATCCCATCAGTGTCTTGCTTCAGATTTTTGGTGATCGTAGTTGACTTCATCGCAATTAATATGAGACCTGAATTGATAGTAAGTGCATAATTTGAAGTTTCCTGAAGGAGCGTGTGTGGGGAAAAATGACGTTGAAGGCCCACTTAGTTAGACCGTTTCCTCGCATTTGTGATTTGAAGTGGTTGGCACTATGATTGTCAGTTGGAAAATTGGTAAGCAACAGCATATGAAATTTGACAAAAAATGTGTAATCCATTCGTTACTTTATGATTACGGTTAACCATGAAACTGAAATTCTTTTCTAAGTAACCATTTAGGATGAAATTGGTTGATATGTTTACGAAAGCTACAAATTTGACGCGTAAAAAAAAATTCATTTACGGTAGTTAATATGTTAAGATATATCCATCACATTATGTCTTTTCAACTTGAATTTTTTAACGTGTGCTGGGTCAGGTATGTTCTGAACAGTAATTATTCAGCTACGCACAGCGAAAGCAGAGAAATAATATTTTTAAGTAATAATTTTTTAATAATTGAAGAAAACTAAGTGGTCCCGCAGTTAATTGAGTAATTTAAGTCTCTTTCTTAAGCTTAAAATCAACTTTGCATCACTACCCTAGTTCAGTTTCAAAATTACTCCACCCAATTCGGTCTTTAAAAATTTCAAAGCGATAGCTGCATTAATTTGGTCTCAAACTTTACATGTAGATGAGCATTTGCCTCCGAAGACAATTGCAGAAAATGCTACTTTTTTTAGGGATAACGGTAACCGGGGCACAGTGGAGTAGCTCAATAATGGGACTTTGCATCGAGTGTACAAGTGATGTATACCACACGCAATGGCTGTTTGCTGTGACGTGCATATCACGTGACTGGGCTAGTCCAATCAGACGGCCAAACAGCCGTTGTTCTCGTTCGTCATTGGCTAACTCATGGTGACGTCACGGCGAACAGCCGTTGCGCATGGTTTAGCTTCACTGTGGCCCACGATTCACGGGACCGTTGGTTAGCAAGAAACTATTTGTAGTGTTCAGACCATGTGGTCTTTGCTAACTACTTACATTCTTAGATTGTATAATTGTATTTACCAGTGGCTTTTATTTTAAATCAAATTAGCCTATGCGAACTTTCTGAATTTCATTTTACTATTCTTTTACAAACATTCGGAAATCATTGTTGTCATATCATTATAATTTGGTAGTGAATCAGCTAAATTTCCAGTTATATTTTCACTAAAAAAATTGATGTGAAATAAAATTTACAACTTAATGTTTAGGTGGACCAATGTTTGGGTTGCAAATATAATTTTGTAATGCAACAAATTACTTCTCCAAACATGTCACATTGTAGCAATAGCTGTGTGATTTTATTTTCGAAGGGAGGGGACCTCTAGTAGTGTTTACACCGGGGCCCTAAACTATCTAGCTGTACCGCTGAAGTGGTGTATGGTTTTAACGCGTGTTGATGCTTTGAAATTATGCTGAAAGTCTTCCTTGAAATTGTGTCCCTCCGTCTGTTTGCGTCACTGTCCATACATCTCAGATGGTCATGTAGCAGCGAGTTCATTTAGGTTGAACTGCTGGGGCATACATACGGTTTTAAGGCTAGCTGGAGCTTTGAAATGGCGCTAATAAAAGTTTTGTTTTATTTTGTGCCTTCCGTTTGTTTGTCGTGCTGTCCATCCATTTATGATGGAACTTTAGGATCTGTAGCAGAGAGTAAATTTAGTTTTAAATGAAAGAGCATACGCTTTTAATGCTAGCTGGAGCTTTGAAATGGTGGCATAAGTCTTGCTTGATATTGTGCCAGTCCGGTTGTTTGTCTCTATTTCCATCCATCTATGAGTATGAGGGTCAAAACTACTGGCGTTACAGAAACAAACGTTAGGATATGAAGCAGAGTGTAAATTTAGGTTAAACTGAAGGGGCATATGGCTTTAAGGTTAGCTGGGCTTTGAATCAATATTGTGCCCGCCCGTTTGTTTGTCTCAATTTCCATCCATCTGTTAGGATCAAAACTAATGGCGTTACAGATACGAACGTTAGAATCTGTAGCAGAGTAAAAATTTAGCTTAAACTGAATGGGTATACGGTTTTAAGGTTAGCTGGGACTTTAAATCGATGCTAAAAGTCTTGCTTAATATTTTGCTAGTCCGTTTGTTTGTCTCACTGTCCATCCATCT
>JAHWFP010216727.1:0-17529 GCA_023313725.1 Lithobius niger | reverse complement strand
ATAACAACAAAATTACTTTGACAATCTCAAGAATTAGTCGGGTTAGTATTTCAACTTTGTCAGTTTTTTTCTAAAAATCTCGATTTGTCAGTGCGATTGGCAGCAATTTACGATGTACCCATTCATCTAAAAAAATCAATTTTTTTAAGAGTAGAGCATTTAAGCTTAGGCACGAGGGTTTTGAATGGTTTTCTCTATGTTAAAAATTTGGGATAACCAACCTGTTGAAAATAAACAATTGGATTGAATCTAGTAGATATCAGGCTTATTAGCGCACAAATCTGTTGGTAGTTCCTCCGCAGCACATAAAAAAAGCCTTTATGTGATAGGTAAACAGAGCCTTAGGGTAAAAAAAATTCGTCAAAAGAAGAGGAAAAGAATTTCTGGTAATGTGCTGGAAAAAAGTTGCAGAAAAACAGTGCAGAAGATATGTCTGTAGAGCCACAGAAAATATGGCATGAGGAAACTAAAGGGGCTACTTTAATATGCAGTATACCATCACGTTTATCTACCATAAAATAATTTAACCAAAAGGTTAGGTTAGGTTATGACAGAAACTAGATCGAAAAGTGACAGGATACTGCAAACCCATAGAATAAAGATCAAGCAAAATGAGGCTATGTTAGGTTAGGTTGTGACAAGGAATAGGCCGTGGAGTGATGATAGACCGCCTACTAAAGTTTTACCAAGGGAATAGGCATCAGGCAAAATAAGGTTTGTACAACTTATGTTACTTAGGATTAGCACTAATTTAAAATTTGAAACTTTGAATTATTAGTTAAGAGATAATGCCGCCAGCCTCCATCATGTTCCTTATTACGTTACAGTGTATGTGTTGACTAGAAAAAAAAATAGTTTAATTCTATCATCTCATTGTTTCTTAATGTTACATAAAACGCTATATGCAGCAGTTTAAATTTTCCTTTTTGTAGTTGAGAGTGCTTGATAATAAGTTCTGTGGTTCTTAATACCGTTCAGTATTTTAAATAAAAATTAACTTTTCGTAGCTTCACTGTATGAAGCCTTTTGTTTTTGTTTTTATGTTTTAGAATTGTGCCTAACCGAATATTCTGTTCCTTTCAGTTCTATCACTTATCTACGTCAAAAAATCCTTGTGGTAGTGCAGCGGAAAAAGAAAAATGCCTAGACAAATGCATGGATGATAAAGTAGATAAAGCCCTAGAAAATCGTGATTGCAAGTACGTATTTCAAAAGTCACTCTGAACAGAAAGAACTAAAAATGGTATTAGAATGTCCTAAATGTGTTAATTGTTTTGTTGAACCCATGAAAAAAGACAACTCTTGCAACATCAGAATGCTGACCACAGTTCGACCAAATATAACCAGTATTTTAAGCTAGGCTGATAAACGATATAGCTTTCGTGCTATAGTTTAGTATTAACGAATTTCTTAGAGCTTTTCGTCATCTGAAGACACTTATGTACCCCTGGTTTTGGTCCAGGAAACAACCTATCGACGTTGGGAGGGCGAAGATAATGACTAAAATAATGTCCTAACTGCTGAAGTAGAGTGGTAGTCTCTCATGCTATCCTGGCTAAGTCTTTTCAAGTGTAATTTCAAGCGTAATTCGTAAAGTAATGGTTTTCAGATTTGTCGAGTAACATTGCTTACGGTAATACAAAAACTAATAAAGTCTAAAATAAGTAAAGACATAGTCGAAATAATTTTGTAAAGCAAACTCTATTTATCTACATTTTAGTTTCTTTATTCATTTCTTTATTTATTTATGCATCATCTGTGAAAGAACAGCGCCTAGAAAGAGTTGCCAAAAATCGGAAATTAAAACGTTTTAATTTAAGACCAATATTTATTGGTTACTTTTGTAACTACACACTAGAAAAAAAATGTCCTCAAGAAAGGTAATAGTAGTTTATGAGGTTCGTTGGTAAGTTCGGAATGTCAGATTTTCCTGCACGTAGACCGCCATTGCAGCTTTTGGCTCGTTCGTGGTCAATAACTGTTTTGATAGGAGGCTTGGTACACTTGATGTTTCTCTGTTTTATTCGGTAAAACAAGACTTGGTTTTGACAAGAACGTCTGTCAACAATCAAAAAACGTCAATAGCAATTGTCTGCTAGACCTTGAAGGGTAGAAAATGAAACTACTCGTTTAGCCATAGCCAAAGTCACAACGAAATGCGTGATAGACCTACGCAAAAGATAATTGACAGAGTAATGACTTCAGTACTGATTACTGAGCAGCATTAATTTCAGATATAGTAATGACAGAAGTCAGTATTTCTTCACGATGCATTCATACAGTGCAGTCTGTGGCAGAAATTGATTACAAGCGGCGCCTAGGAACTAGTAACAATTAGCAAAAACACTGCTTTTTCTTTCATTAATACCCTTTTTAACCATTTCAGTGCATTAAACGCCTTACTGCTGCGTCATAGTGTCGCTCCTAGCATAATGGTCAAATTGATCTTTCTTATTACCGCTGGAAAACGTACATAACCTGTTAATTTCGCATTCATTGATCCTCAATGGATGGAGTTTTTTTTTAGCTGTGCAGGGATACGGGACTACGTTCGGGCGGAAATGTGAATGGGTTGGTTTGGTTGATGCATGGTGGAACAGTGAAGCTATGAGACAGTAATTAGACAGAGGTATAATTTGATGTCATAGCTCACCGGCATTAATGTAACCCTGCTTTATTACAGATGTGATGTGCTGAATTATAGTGAAAATATTGGGGGCAAGATGACTTAAGTTGGGACAAAGGGAGGAGAAATGTGGAGGACAATATCTAGTTACGCAATCGAAAATAGGACTTACTTTTGGCTTATTTGGATTGGAATGGAAGGAGTGGTATTAGGAAATTGTTGCCCTTAAACAGCATGGTCACATTGTTGGCATGGCAACCCTCGAGCTTACAATGTTTCATGAGCTGATTTACAATACTTTTACATTGTTATTGTCCAAGATTGTTACAAGATAATACATTAAATTCAGGGCAACGGTGAGTTGCTTGGAGAGAAAGGCAAACTGAGAGAAATGTCAAGCAGACAAGGTCCATTGAGTTAAAGCATCATTCACGTCCAGTGTCCCTGACGATCACCTAGCAGTCCTGCCGGATCTGTCCCTACAGCTGCATGTAACCGCTTGCTCAGGAACCCCACTACGCATGCGTGTCACAGTCCTCCTTATAAAGGCGAGATCACGGCGGCTGTCTACATTCATTTTCCTCCAGCGAACGTCTCCACATCGCTCTGTCTCTCGACCCTGCTTTCACATGGAAATTGAATTCTTCCGCCACACCATGACGAAGACAACGCCTCTCAACGAGGATCCCTCCGACGCTCTCGCTCATGATGCTACTCACTCTCAGGTTGTTGTTGATGAACAGCTTTAGGACGCCATCCTTCCAAATGACCCCTTTGAACCATCGGCAAATGAAGACGACGAAACACCACTTCAAGCCGACCAAGTAACACTAGAGATCACCGATCTCCAAATACTCGAAGACGAATACAAGCAAGCCAGGAGATTCTACCAAGAAGCTAAAAGGTACCTCCGTCATGCTGCCGAGACTCAGGGCCACCGCTCCCCGACGTCTGCCCTCGACCTTCTGTCCCACTCCTCACGTTGTCACCATCCCGTGATCCGGAACGAAGTGGATTTTGTGGTACAAGCCACCATCAACAAGCTTTTGCCCCCCCCCCCCACCCCGCTTCTGCTCCCCCGCCGTCTTGCTCCTCCTCGGTCCATCGGGAACAAGCGAGCAACTGAGTTGCGTCGACCGCAAGCCAAGAAAGCAGGACGCGATCCCACTCCTCGACTCAACTAATCTCAAAGAAACCACGCCCAGCCACTGGATTGGCTGACGGGCCACCGCTTTCGTTTCCGGAACTGAACCATCTTTCGTCCAGTGATCAACAGAAACACATTCATTTCCCGGACGACGCCGGCAATGACGATCCGACGACCCCGCTAGCCCAGATCCTAAAAACAGTTGAAACAATTGTCCCGGACTGCTTCCTATATAAGCCAACTCAAACCGCTGATGCACCCGTCATCATTCGGGGACTCAAGATGGGCTTTGGATTTGTCCTCCGTGACCGTGATGCCAAACCCCGCAACTTATTAGGCCACTCTACGACACAACTGACTTGCCTTCTGCGAAACGGCGGCTTCCTTCTTAGCAAAGGAGAGGCCCTCGAACTTGATAAAGACCAACCGCAACCTCGACCAGGGAAAGAAGCAAGCTTCTTCAGAACCTCTGGTGATGGATCTACAAACGCCAAAAATTTCAACACTTACCCCGAGTGCGAATTTTTGAATGCCGAACGCTCGACTTTGGGACGTCTCTCTTCATCCCACGGAAAGCTATAGTACCAACCCACGTCCTCTGTGAATTCGACAAATGCCTCCGAATAAGCCTCCAGGCCACCTCCCAAGATGATGTCTTAAACATGGCAGTCAATGCACTTTGTGAAAAACCTGCAACTGAAGAAATCAAGAAACTCTCGTCAGTGATTTCACAACTCTTCCAAAAACCAAGTTTTGCTACGGACCATTCGATGAACTGGGCAACAAAAGCTCTCTTCAATAACGTACTTCTCTTACGAGAAATAGCATTACATTCGGCTGGAAACTTGAACGACTCTACCAAGCACCGGCGCCACAATCACCCGATTCATGAAACCGAAACCTTGTTCCGAAGCAAAATCCTTTCCCTCGCCCCACACTGGACATCTCTCGGATACCAAAATTCAACCGACGAAACCGACCCTTTCCCTAGCCCTTTCCGAAAAACTCTAGGCCACCACAAACCCAACCGCCTACAAACCGACAGAACAAGGCGCGGCCTCCAAGCGACAACAGGGACGAAAGCAAACAAACTCAGCATTAAAACCAATCCTTTCGGGCGGAACAGCAGCCATGACCCCGTGCTCCAAACACAGCCAAAAAACGACAAAGAAGGGCTGCAACTCCCGACCGCAGAAGTCGATACTCGTCACCAGGAGGCAGAAGCTCACTGCGGAAAAGACATTGACACAACTCATCTTTCATCCCTGCCAGTAGGAGCACGACTGAAGCACTTCCTACCAGTGTGGCAAGCAATCACGGACAACAAAGAAATTATCGCGCTGATCTAGGACGGCTTTCGGCCGACATTCTACATGAAGCCTCCGCTTACATCCTCCCCGCCATGGAAATGGTCCCCACAGACACAAAAAGATCTTTCTTCTGAAGTCAATCAGCTTCTAACCAAAAAGGCCATCCGAGAATGCCACGACTCAACACCAAGCTTCTACAGCTCGATCTTCCTGTGCCTAAAGAAATCAGGAGGAAACTGGCTAATTTTCAACCTAAAACCTCTCAACAAATTCATAAACAATGATCATTTTAAAATGGAAACATTGGAAACAATTAGATTTTCACTCAAGAAAAATGACTGGACGTTATTTATTGATCAAGAAGGTGCCTACCTAACATGTCCCATTATACCCCAAGATAAGTCACTACTTTTGGTTCCTTTACAACAATAATATCTCTGTAATGTGTGGTGCAGTGGCAACCCGGACCACTGCACTCTGACTGAGGTTGGCGCTAATGACCAAGCTGTCGACGCGCCATTAAGCCTCAATCCCCCCCCCCCTTTACAACAAAAAGATTTACGAATTCAGGTGCCTCCCATTCAGCCTAAATGCCGCCCCAAGGATCTTCACACTCATCCTCAAGCCGATTCTTGCGAAGCTGCATCAACTACAAATCCAAGCAAATGCGTACCTTGACGACTGGTCACTGAACTCCCAGAACCCCAAGCAACTAGAACTCAACAGGGACTTCACCATCAATCTCCTAAATCAACTAAGATTCGCCATAAACTTCGCGAAATCCAGCCTAACACCGGCTTAAGTATTCACGTTCCTAGAGGTTGCATTAACCTAAAATCTGTAACCTTTACACCTTCATTCGCACAGAGATCTAAACTTACCCATCTGGAAATTAGACGCCATGGCAACACTTGTCCCTTACTGCCACTGGATGGTCAGACCCTTCCACCACCACCGGATCGACATGTGGTCCCGCTACCAATAACTACCCAACCTGAAACGAAAGTTGGACCCACACTTTCCTCAAGAATTCCTACTGTGGTTATCAGACCCGACCAATCTCACACTATCTGTACCCCCTCACGAACTTCCGGAATGTCTACTCTTCACCGACGCCTCCCAAGAAGGATGGGGAGCCCACATGAATCAGCTCCAGGCCGCAAGAACCTGGTCCGACAAGACCTGGAACACAACATACTGGAACTCAAAGCCATTCTCCTAGCCTTACAGTGCTTCCAACCACAAGTCCAGAATCACGTCATACAATTCCAAGCCGATAATACAACTGCAATTGCATGCAACCGCAAAGGAGAAGGGACAAAGTCCTGGAAGCTACACGACATCACATCTAGGACCTCCCAATTTTGCATAGAAAACAACATAACCCTACTACCCCCTTCACATCACAGGGAACAGGAATGTAATTACAGACTCTCTATTTCGCCAGAATTCTCCCACAGGCGAATGGACACTAAACAAATTCACCTGCGGATATCTCATCAACATCTGGGGTACTCCAATGTTGGGCCTATTCGCCACGAGGCACAATGCCAGACTAACCCACTTCATCAGCCCGATTCCGAAAAGCCATAGCAGTATATGCACTGACGTACCCGTGGCACAACCTGTACGCATACCTTTACCCACCATTCAAACTCCTTCCACAAGTCCTACAAAAGATAGAAACGTCACGAAGCCTATTCCTCTTAATAGCTCCACTATGGCCGTCAGCAGCGTGGTTTCCACAACTTATGAACCTCATAGATCGACACCACAAGAAGCCTACCTTTTCAACCAGATCTTCTATCACAGCAAAAAGGGTCCAAGCTCCACCAAAACCTACCCACCCTCAACTTTCACGGGTGGCTTCTATCATCAAACTCCTCAAAAAGGTTGGAATTCATCAAGAAGAGGCCAACCGCATTGCTTCCATGGCAACCAAGGACTCAACAAACAGAATGTATGACAGCCACTGGACACAATTGTTTCATTGGTGTCTCAGATGGGAAATTAATCCAATCGATCCCCCCTCTACCAAGACTACTAAACTTTATCACCAGCTTATTCAAGAACGGGTTGAAAGGTTCAACCATACTAGTCTACCGATTGACACTAAACTCCGTCTTTAAGGCAGCAAACAAAGCCTCTCTACTAGAAGATTACCGGGTTTTAACTCTAATCAAATCCTTCGCAAAAGAACGTCCAACAACCAGACGACGATTCCCAAGTTGGGATCGACCCATAGTCCTAAATTCCTTGAAGCAAGCCCCATAGGAATCCATGCAAGACAGTTCCCTCCACCTCATGACAAGGAAAACTGTTTTCCTCATAACTCTCGCCACAAGTCTTCACTGCAGTGAGATACAAGCACTTTCAGCGGACCCAGCAAACTACATCTTTGGACCAAACTTCAGCTCTGCAACCCTCTTCCCAAGATCCAGCTTCAGAGCAAAAACTCAAAAACCTTCGTAACCTCCGAAACCCATCATAATTCCGTCGCTAACTAACATTCTAGGTGATGAACCAGAACGCCTACTGTGCCCCGTTTACGTTTCTACCTAGCTCGCACGTCACATGAAGATATACGAAAAGGAAGAAACCAACTTTGAGCCGTGGAGACGTCATACTCACTTTCCAAATTCTAAACGGGCTCATTGACGTCATACCTACCGATTTTTTCTGTCTTGCTCTTTCCAACACCAGGGGTCACAACCTGAGGCTCCTTGGCAACCATTCTAAGCTTAACATCAGGCATCACTTTTTCTCTGATAGAGTTGTGCCCCTCTGGCATTCTCTGTCACCTTACGTCGTGGGTGCTACCAGTCTGAACTCTTTCAAAGCACGTCTTGACAAGGGTTCTTAAGGTGTTTTCCCTCTGGTCTTTCCCTCTGGCTTGTTGTGTTCCCTCTAGGGGTTTTGGGTGGGGGGGGGGGGGTTGGGCGCCATCGTTTTAGCCTTGGTTCGGTGTCGTTTATTCTATTCTATTCTAACTTTTCCAACCCAGCGATTGGTCAACAACAGAAACCACAGCCACTCTGGTGTCAAGATGGATCAGAAAAACAATAGATACAGCATACGAAAATGCTGACGAAAACATGAGAGTGACAGGACATGAGCTCAGAGCTATGTCAACATCTTGGGCTCATCACAATGCTACCCCACTAGAAGAGATCCTTGCAGCAGCATCCTGGCGGAATAATTCAACCTTCACACCACACTACCTCAGGGATATGTCAGGGCAAGCAGACGGACTACAACGGCTGGACCAATCATCGTAGCCAGAACTGTGGTCAAGCCCCTTAAGCACTCAGAACAAAGCAGAAGCAAGCCTTCCTCAAGCCGAAAGCAAGCCACCATCAAGACGGAAGCAAGACCCCTCAAACAAAGGTCCTTTTCAGGGCCAGCACCTTTTACGAAAGCGATCCAAATTCCTGTTTCATCACTTGTTCTGAATAAAGTGCGAAATTTATTAAGATTTTTTGGGGGAAAGCTTGCTAGGAACCCAGGGCACCCATCAAAGCGGTGCTCGCCACCAAACTTTGACGAGGTCTCCTGTTAATGCGAAATTAACAGGTTATGTAGGTTTTCCAGCGGTAATAAGAAAGACCATTTTTCTTATGGTGGGTCTTAAGAAAGACCCTCTGGGCCGGCCGGCTAAAACTGGTTTCTTTTACCTACGAAAACATACATAACCTACACCTGCCCTACCTTCCCTCTCGAGTCACCGCCTGACATATTGAGAGGAAAATAAATGCCGCCGCGCTCTCGCTTTTATAGAGAAGGATTGCAACACGCATGCGCAGTGGGGTTCCCGAGCAAGCGGTTACATGGAGGTAAGAAACCTCCAGGGAGACATCCAGGGAGACAATGTGAAATTAACAGCTTATGTATGTTTTCCTAAGTAAAAGAAACCATTTTTAGCCGGCCGGGCCGGAGGGCCAGCAAAATGGTCTTTATTAATGCGATTTAAGGACCTAATCTAACCTAAACTGAGACTGTAGTTGACTAACCTTAGGTTGCTATGGAATAATAATATTGTTTTACTTTCTATTGATTCTTGCTATTGTATTACTATTACTTTATGTAAAGTGTGTGATAGTCAGTTAACAAAGGTCCTTTAAGGTCAGTGGTCACGGCTAGCTAGATCCAAGAACTTTTACTATACGGAGCTGCTTGCAGTGGAGACTTGTAGTGGCTCCTACAGAAGCTCCACCTATCTGCAGCTAAGGTAACCAGCTTAGGGTATAAAAGTTTCTGATCCACCAGTGGCTGCCCACTTACGTGCTGTAACCCCAACCAGAGACAGCTGTTCAACTAGCAGTTTTTCTGCTACAGCCAACTCTTGGGCAGTCCTGAACCACTTACATACGGCAAGGCTTTTACCACGTGGCATTGAACAGTTTATTCAGTTTATCCAGTGTTCAACATCTTTTTGGATATTATTCGCTTTTTAGCATAGTAACAATGCAGTGCTCATGCTTTCAGGTAAACTGTACGATATTATGATGCATTTTCTACGCAGGTTACCCATGAAGTCTTCATTGAAAAAACCACTCTGCAACACCATTGAAAGTGCTGACGATGCTTTAGAAGATGTTTACAAGGTCTACCTTCAATCCAGGACATCAGAATGTGGTTGCAAAAGGTCTTGTGAAGAGACAATCTACATTTCGTCCACAAATTATCGCGACGGTTATTTAGATATTAATTCTTCAATGCTTATGGTAATGTACGCAACTAATGTTGTAGAGATTGTTAGAGAAAAATATGCTTACTCTTTTCCAGCCTTGCTGAGCGATATTGGCGGCAGTTTAGGATTCTTCCTAGGTTTTTGCATTTTTACGTTCTTAGAACTGTTAGAATGCTTCATAGATGCGATATCATCAAAATTATGTTAAAGTAGTACTACGCCTTGGACGTGAAGTACGATGAAATACTTACTGCACGTACTGAATTATACACTTAATGATTCAATGTCAATACGAACAGAGAGAAAAAGAGCAAAAAACTAGTACAGTGTGCCAAGTCATCTTTGTGGCATTATGCTACTTACTGTATTTTAACAGTGGCTCATGTAAGAATGGCAAACACAATGTTGATAAGGGCCCACCCCCGCTCCCAGGCCGTACTTTAAGAGTAAAATGTGCAGACAAAGAATCCATTTATTAAAAACTAGTTGTCCCCGGCGTAACATACGCCGGTCTAGCTGATTCCCCTGATTCAACTCGGCTGTAATAGACAGCATTAACGAAGTAATAATGTTTGTTTCTAATTGTTAGAGAGCATATCCGTTCTCATTGTCGGCCGCTCACCCTTTTTCCTGAATGAGCCCGCTCGCCCAAGAATGAGCCCGTTCGCCCTCTTGCTGATTGTACAAGCTTCGTTTGTTTAATCCTCCCTAACAATGCCTCCATCAAGTCTGCACACAATTTAAGTCTGCTCCTAAACGAAACATATATATAGATGAAAAAGCTGAAAGTATATATGTTATTGGGCTTCGAAGGACGTACAGAACTCCCCCAATTACAATTGTTTGTCCCTCCCAAACAATATTGTAATTGGGAGACCGGCTAATTCAGACCGACTAATGCTTCCTGGGACCGGTCTAAAAATTCGTTGCTTTCCTTGTATTGTTTGTGTTTTGGGGTGGATACAGTGTTACCAAAGTAGCATTAAAGTGTTTTTAAAAAGGTGCATTACATGTTATATTTCATAAAGGCAAATAACACGAGCACTAGGCTGACATTGAATAATTGTAATCAAATTCGCATGTTAAAATTCAAAGTTAATTCGTAAGCCTGTATTGCGGATTTTTAATAATTTACGTAAACATGTGAACTATACGAATTCATCGTCATCGTATATCGCTACAAACACCTTTAGTCTTTTTATGATACTTTCTTTGTTATTCATGTCAACCGGATTGTATGTAAGAATTCCATTTGTTTTACGCTTTCAAAGTAGATATTTAATAGAAAGAATGGGTATCATCAACTTTTATTTCCCAGGCACTTCCTCTCAACCTTATATACACCCGTCTACCACCAGTACGAAAGAAGACAAAACTGCCACGAGTATTAGGTTGATATTCATACGATTTATGGATTAATTAATTGTCGGTTTATTCTTAACACTTGTTAAACACTGATGCTAGATATTGACTTCATTGTGAATGCTCTTTCTCTAAAACTAAATGAAGAGCATTACTATTACTACTACTATTATTATTAGTGACGAATCCGGAGGGTGGATGAAGACTAAGGCACAGGTTTTTTAAACTCAGCGTTTTTATTCCTGTATTATAAGGCAAAGGGGTGGTCCTAAGACTTAACCCTAGTTTCACTTTATATATATTCTAGCAACATTCAAAAGATACAACAGGTCGGAGTCTTAACAATACTCTGTCAAAACACACAAGTGTAACATTGTTGGTTACAATAGCAATAATGATGCCACATTCCCCAAGTGCAACTAGAACTTTGTTAATTATTATCATTTCCCCTCTTATACCTAAAAGGACACCGCGCCTGCCTTATAACACCGCGCCTGCCAAACTACAGCTACGCGTAGATCATCATCTGAGCGATTACAGCGGTTGGCTTTGGGAATAGTACACGAGGCATAATCAAGTCAACGATTGTGTCGTCACAAACCGGAATGATTCTCGTATTTTAAAATCACAATTTATTATTTTCCAGGCTAGTGTCTTATAATTTTGCTTCGGCGATCTATTGGAATAATTAATTTTAATTTTTACCGTATTAGTCTATTACATTTTAGATCTCATGGTAAGTATTAGAAATTAGTAGATGTACACACAGAGATGAAACGTCATGATTATTATACGTGCGCGATGCATCATATAGTTACGGGTCGTTCTTAAATATAGTTAACAATATTCAATAGAAAATCTCCTAGACGCCACATTTTAAAACGGTTTTTAGCAAGTGAAAGATTAACGGTAAGTAAATAGACTTTTGGGGCCGTACTTGATGTGGTGGATCGAGAAAAATAGCGCTGGGAGGTATATCCCTTTAACTGTCAACAATTATTACCATAGCTTTCATAGAATAAAACTTTCTCAAAACAAAACTGCAATGAAATAGATGTAAAACAAGGACACTAAAAGCTAAAATAAAAACTCTTTAGAAAAACAACGCCTAAATGAATGTTAATCCGCACATGAAATGTAACATGAAAACGTGCACATTAATTCGTGCAAATTCACGCTGGCCAAATTTTTTGTTGGTGGATCTGTGGTCATTTCATCTGTCGGACAAAACAAGAGCTGTGCCATGTTTTTCACCACTTCGTCACATCCAAACTTCACTTTTCGGACATAGTGGCGGGACTGTGCACTACCGCCAACGACAATCAGGTTGATAACAGACTCCGTGTCAGTATACAGAGGAAGTGAATAAATTAATTAATTTATCCAAATCTTTTAAATGAATTCTTGGCCAGTAAAAAATGGAGACTCATAAGTTCTTTCGCAGCATCAGAGATTGGAGCAATATCTTCCTCACAACTTGAATGAGCTACTTAGGGCTGGCGTTTAATCTACCAAGTTATGGTGTATCTTCCAGGATAAATAACAAAACGGGATAACCCTTTACTACCTGCCACAGAATCCCAAGATGTGTCACAGTCTGTACACAATGGTCCAATATTTCTTTCATCATCACGTAACTTAGGATTTGATGTATCTTTAAAATAAGGTCAAATGCTTTTTTTATGCTCTCACGTGCAGATCGTCTAGCTAACTGAACAACGTTGTAAATAATGTCTGGTCGCATTTGAATGCCTAGAAATATTAGTGAACCCCACATTTCTAAATGGGTGGTTTTGTTTACCTGTTCGGAATTCTTGAAGTAATCTTAAGATTTTTAATGTTGCGGAAACTGCCGTCACGGAATTGTCATGCGACAATCCAAGAAACTCTAACTTCTTTTGAATGTATAGTTAGTTATTGGATGAATGATCACACTCCAATGTAATCTTAGACCGTACATCACTCGAAAACCACAAGGACTATCCAAACCCTGTTTGGTCCCCACACCACCTCGGTGATATTGATGCCATTGAATCGGTTCAAAGACACTTTACGAAATACCTTATTGGTCTCCACAACAAATCATATGATGAGAGGCTTCGTATTTTAAATCTTGAGTCACTTGAATTGCATCGGGTAAAAGCTGACCTATATCTTACTTTTTCTCTTCTCCATGGCCTCGTGGACTTCGAGTATTCTATTTTTTTTAATTCGCTCCGACAGTAGAACCCAATGCCACTCTTTAAAGCTGACGATAAATAAAATTAACACCAATTGTCGGAAATTTTTCTTTGCCAACCGTGTGGTTAAACCTTGGAACAGTCTCTCTAACGAGGCTGCTTGCGCTTCCAACTTAACATCTTTTAAACGTAACCTTCGTAAGTGTGATCTTTCGAAGTAATTGTCCAGATTTTAATTTTAGTGCATTTTTGTACTTTTAACGACATTTGACTTAATCTTTTCCTTTTTATTATATTGACGCTGGTTTTGTAACCAAATTTTTACTGTTTTTACATGTAGTGTACCTGCCTTTCCTGTTTGTCCTTGCCTACATGGCTGGGGATACCATCGGGGACCTTATGGTCCCTGGCAGGTCTAACCTTGGTGGTAAGGCAGTCGTGCCTCTTTCCTTCCTTCCATTCCCGGCACTGTTTATTTAAATTCTTATTTTTTTCTTTTTAAATTTAAGCTGGATGTTGGTGGCATGTGTGCCCTTTCCAGTCCTGTTGCACATTTTGTAACAAATGATTTATTTATTTATATTTATTTTAACACGGGTGTCTGGGCAAGGTTTATCGTAAAAAAATCGGAATCGGATATCGGGTTGAGGAACCATCAGCGTGGCAAAATGGGCCAATGGCCAAGAGACAACAACAACGAGATCATAGTTGGTTCATGACGTCATAGTTTGTTCATCAAAGTTTATTTTAGGCCATCAAAAATGACTATGGATGATAAAGAGGCGGCCTGTTTAGCTGACATGTGCCTGTTAACTGTGAGCAACTAAAAGCATATTTTGTAATGCTGGGCCGAGCCCGAATACCGATCCTGATCTCAACTGATATTTATTGAACCCGATCTTGACCGATATTTTCTGAAATTGGGCTCGGTAGATAAAACCCAGATAGGTAGGTAATAAACCATATTTAAGATATGTTCACTTCTCGTCGACAGATTCTGACGTTTGACTGCACGATTTTGAAGGTGTTTTGACCAGCTTTACAATGGTCGAAACCTACAGTAGCTGTCTCTTATTGTTTAGAAATTACAGGGTAAAATGTTAAATTTTGTTTGTTAAAATGAATTCATCATATGCAATATTATTTGAAACCAATTTTTAAAATAATTATGTGCATTTAGGCCTACGGTTTACGTATGCAATGCTTTCGAAAACAATCTTCTTATAAAGACGTAGTTCAGTATTACAGTTTTAGGCTAATTAGGAACTGGGATCAGTAATCGAGAATTGGTATCGGCGAGTTTTGTCTAATGATCGGCTCGTGATCGGCTCGGGTATAAAAAAGTGGCCCAGTCTTAATATTTTGTCATGTTGAGGATAAATCCCAACGCGTTTTATGGAAATATGAGCAAGTCTCAAATTGTGGAAAATGTAAGTGAAAGGTGCAGGGATAAATAAAAATTAAAGTTAAAGGGTGAGTGTCACCATTCATAGAAAAAAAGTTGTATCAATAACGTTTTCATGAGTTACCTAAGTAGCGAGCTACCTTGGTGGCCTTTCCCTGCTTGAATGATATCACTACTTTCAAAGGCGGACTTTTTTTGGCCAAAGAGCCCTTTTTCGATTTTGTGGAAGTGACAACGGCCCTAGTTTAATATAGTTGTCGGTGTGCTCTATCTTGTATCCCATACATTTATCATCGACGAATAGGCAAAGAAACAGAAATGGGTCACTCAAAACGTTAGAAGACAAACACGCATGGATGGTATTCTGACTTGATGAGGCGTATATGGCACGATACATCGCTCCCATACTCGTATCATGAGCGTCATGAAGAAGGAGTCTACCCACAACACAATTCTACCCTTTGTTCCATCGTTCGCACTGAGTTCTGAGTCCATGTGGCCAGCTATCAAACTAACATATGTTTTTACTTTTGGCGAAAACTTTCATTAAGAATAATAACTGTGCGAAAATTTTCATCGAATAAATACGCATGAAAAATATCCCGTGTGTTGCGAATAATCCAAACATGTATCAATTCCCCAAGCAGTAGCGTTTAAATAACATCCAAGCGAGGAACGTACATTATTTCTCAAACCAAGGACATAGAAATTGCGTAATTTCCCTCCCATCGACACACATGTACTTGAGCGTACATGGAAGTTGATGCCGGTTAACATTGTTTTGGAAAATAATATTTTGGCTATGTTAAATCAACTGGTTTAGAGATAGATAGCTAAAGCTGTAGCTTCTCTCCCAGACGGCCTTGTGACATGTGGTGGAACACAACGTGAGAGCTACAATAAGGATACTTCCGCCGGAAGTGTACGTATTTATAAGCTCCGGCTCGTTCTAAATATGTCCCTATTCGCTCAGACGGTATATGGATTTGTCCAGCAAACATACAAGTTGTTGGCGTCTTGGCAAGGGGTCTACATAACCAGGAAGCTGCATTAGAGAGACAATGCGACCTTGCCAAAGAGTTATGAAGTGACGGTGTCTAAGTAATGTAGTTGGTCGTTATATTTCACAGTTAATGCGAGGATGACAAATGGATGAATTTCTACCATTGGAGATTGGGCCGTTTGTAAGTCGGGTTGTAATTTTACGTTGGGGAATTCAGGAAAAGTGCTAAGATAACTCAAACTGTATATTACAGCTTTGTTACACTTTTTAATTTGTACATTTAAAAAAGTTTTTAATTAATTACTGTCATTAGGTTTTTATCAGCAGAAAGCACGAGTTCACACTGAACTTCAAGCATTTAATTTTGCATCAAGTTAAATGTTTCTATTGTTCAATTTATAAAAATTTATTAAATTATTATGAGTTGAACATTTTGAAATGTATTATTTTTAATGTATTTTTTGTTTGTAATTGGATAATGCGTGATATATTGTTACCATTTATACGCTTGTCAATTCTACTTTGTATTTATTCTTGTATGACAATAAGCGTAGGTATTCATCTTTCTAATCTTGTAGAATTAAAGTTTCAACGTACTGGTAAAGTTTCAGGCTATTGCCAATTTCAAGACCAAGATATAATTTATGACTTGTTTTAGTTTACTGCAATTACAAAGGTTTTTTTTTGTATGCAATCATCGTTATGTAGGAAGATCAAGCCTCTTTTTTTGGACATGTGTGATGCTGTAATGTGCACAAAACTAGTTTGCTCTGCATTGAAAATTGCTCCTTGATTTCGGGGCACATATTTTATCATCTTTAGTGATTTCTGGTGCTATCGATAGGGATATGTGCCTTGTTCCCTCGGGCACCTTCCAGCTCTACGTCTGAGATTTCCCGCTGCTTGGCAAGCCTCGTGGGACAAACAAGACGGCAATACGTTGTGGGCTATTAAAGGCACAGTCCAGGAATGGCACTTGGCTTGTTACCACTATCGCCAGAATAAACGGTGTTAGCCCTTTTGCGTATTGGTTGCACCTACCTTACTCACTACCTCCTTTCGAGGGGGGGGGTTATCCTTCCTAAATGTCATTGGTGTTGCCAGCCACTCACTATCCGTTACGTTCTTTTTGGTAGTCACCAATTTGATAATTTTCGTCGCTGTTTCCACCTTCCGCGTGTTAGTTGGGCGATGATTCTGTCTTCTTGTCCAGGGCTTTTCAGTTTTTCTTGTCGGCGTTATTCCCATTGAATTAAAAAAAAAAGCTTTAAGTCTGGCGTTAGAGGTTAAATCCATGGACTACTTGCGATCTACCTGGTAACTAGAACTTGCAGCATTAAAATCGAACACAAACTGAGTACTTCAGTGTCACTTCATGTCATGTGTCACTTCATGTGCCTCAAGTATAAAGGGGCTCATCTAAGGGCCAATACATTTTTTGGTTGAAATAAATGACATAACTAGCTTAAAAATTGTTTCTAATCTTTCCTTGTATGCAGTGACATTTTCTTCTCGCAATACACACAATCAAAAAAAAATATGAGGGAAAACTTACAAAATGACTTCAATGTCATATAAATAATTATCTATTTGAAAACGAACAATATATAAGCTCAGAAAAAAAACTGTCTTCTTACACATTACAACCTCTTATACAAAGGAATCAATTGTTATATTTTACTTCACAAACATGACTGTTAGTAATTTTGGTCGTGTGTTGATGACATGATTTGTTGTCTTTATTTAGTGTTTAGTGACCAAGATTACAAGTAATAACAAAATACAGATGCAAACCTATTTACGTTG
>JAHWFP010216726.1:521-13332 GCA_023313725.1 Lithobius niger | reverse complement strand
AAAAATAAAATTGAACCAGAATCCCCTCGGCGAAAATTCCGCATGCCGGTAGGACTATCATAAGGAAATAAAATTAATATGTAGGCTATTTAAACACATATTGACCGTATTCCCATGCCCTTTTAACTGAAATGTCAGAGTAGCATTATGCACTGCTCAGTAGCCAGAAGGCTAGTTACCAATTCAAAATAACAACTTGAGAACTTCTCTTCGCAGAAAAATATGAACGCTGCACCCAGTTACCAAGTCGTTATTTTGACTTTATCAATATTTTTCTACGAAGACCTTTTTTCGATTTGCTGCGTTTATTGCTATATTCTACGTGACAAATTATCATTATGACCACCTAGCTGTCGTTTAGATTTTACAAATAAAGAACTAAGCAGGAAAGGCCACAATGACCAATGGCCTTTGCTAGCTCACTTTGTTCAAAGACCCCAGAAACTCCTCACAAGGTTCGCTGTGTTCCCTGGGACTTAGTTAATATCTTTCTGCTTATTGGACCAGTCCAAAATTCGTCTGATGGTGCGATAGGCGATACCACTGAAAATTACGAATAATGCTGAGTTTTTTTGTGGAGGGGGAAAGAGTTACCGCTATAAGTCCATACCATGTGAAGCTAATATTTCAGCTGTCAGCCCGTTTGTTTTAATTCCTGTGTTTCCAGAAAATCCAAGTTAAGAAAAAAAGCCCACATCAATCAAATATTAGAATTGCTTGGGTGGGGGTTGGGGGTGGTCGGGAATTGAGGATTTACGGCGCATCAACAGCTAGGTCATTAGTGCCAACCTCAGCCTTGCTGTAGTCCGATATGCCACTGTGCCACACATTAGTGATTCTATTAAACAAATCCCGGACCTAGATCTTATTGTGCATATGTACCTCCTGCAGCAATCAAAAACCCAAAACAGGAGTGCTAGGTCATTACTTAATTGACATGCAAGTGTCGTGGAAGAGGAAATCGGCAACGAACACCACCAAGATGGTGAAAATCAACTAGTACAAGATGGACTTTTAAGTGGCCGGTGACACCAATGATATTCAGGAGAAATATCCCCTCCCACTCGAAAAGAAGCAATGTTTCAGGCTGGTTAAGCACATCCGCATCTCACCAAAACCTAACGGGTCAACACTACCTCTTCAGAGTGACTGCGGTGGCGAGCCGTGCACCAAGCTAGGACAGTCCTTAATGGAGGAAGTGTGAGACTTTACGGTGCGTCGACAACTAGTTTATTAGAGCCAACCTCATCCATAGTGCAGTGGTCTGAATTTTTTTAATTTTTTATTTTATTTACACTTGATAAAAGGCCGCATACAAACCCGAAACGTTGCAAAATATTGTATACATGTTGCACCTTTCAGGCTTTTATTCATTCAACCACACGTTACAGAGATGGTTAAACAAACCACAATTCTAGCTCTTGTCATATCTGTACCTCCTGTAAAAATTGAAAGACCCCGGACAGAAGGACAGACTTATCGTTCAATTGGCGTGCTAAATCCCATGGAAGATGGAAAGACGTCGACGAACACCATCAAGATGGTGACACTCAACAAGCAAGTGATGGATTGTAAATCGCCGGTGACACCAAGGACATTCATGAGTGCTTGTTCCCAGCAATCCCAACATGGCCGGACACCTAGTGCAGGGTATTGAGGTTTAATGGCGCGTTGACAGCTAGGTCATTAGCGCCAGCCTCAGTCACAGTGCAGTGGGCTGGGTTCCAGGCTAGCAAAACAGCAGAGCTTGGATTCACTGTTTTAAAGGATCCCGTGGGATGCCAAGGGCTCTAGGGCACTTTTGAATCACTTCAGATAATAAAATGAGTGCCCTAAAGGTCAGGATCCATTTTTTAGTCAGACCGAGTGCCAGAAGCTGCATCGACAACACAGAGTAGCACGTTGGAAGGCGGTGGGAAACAGCCATTCTCTCATGAATACGTGAACATGCTACGGCAGCATCGAACTTCGAGCCATGAGAGAAAAGCCGCCTGTATCCGATGTACTGATAACACAACCACCTGAACTCCTCCAAATACTTTGCTGGCGGCATGGATGTTTTTGGGAGGATTGCCAGACAGGATGTGAATATGCCACTGGAACACGCCAAGGGGTCACTGTCATCAGGGTATTTTGGAAAGAATATGAAGTGGTGCTCCATATAGTAAAAAAAGAAAAGGGCATGCTTCTGTGACCATAGAGCAGACAGACATGCATGGGACAGGGATGTTTGCGCTCAAAATGTAATTCTCAGAAATTTTACTCCTAAAATTTGTTTAGAAGTGTAATAACTATATTGGACAAAACTTCTCAAAGTAAAGGCTGTATCCCGGGGCACAGACACGATTTTCTGAAGAGATTTTCCTGCAAATAAATTGCACCCCCCCCCCCTTCCCTCATTTGAGCTTGTGAGCCTGGGGTAGTGCTGTGTGCTGTGAGCACTACAGGTTTGGGGAACATAAATCATTTCAGGCTATTTGGGACCAATTCTGGTCTCTGGTAAGTGGTAATTGTTCACTTTTAGCCAGGTGGGGGGGGGGGGATTGAGGCCTAATGGCGCGTCGACAGCTTGGTCATTAGCGCCAGGCCAGATCATTGGGCTCTTTAGCCAGGCTAGGATAATATTAAGTGGATGGTGGCGAAAAACGGGTGTTCTGTACAATTTTGAAAGCCCCCTGGACTCACCGCTGGTATCACTATCACCTTACCTTCTACAACACTCAGCGAAAAACAGTAGATATAACCCTCTAGTTCCAACAATGATTGGAGAATAAGTTGTTTTCGAAGCGTTCGAGGTTGCAACAATACCGAGAACGGCTGCATTCTGTTATTGGATATCCGGTTACATATCAAACTATCAATCTATCATGCTTCACCTGTGGTTTTGTTTCGCCCAGGATTTTGTTTCGCAGTGTACAACTGTACATCCGGTACTTGTTTTGAAGGGTAATTTTAACCCGTCATTGTGATAGGTAATTTCACTTCCTGTAATACTCGTCCTGTCCTCCCATCTTCTCCCTTCCGCCCCCCCCCCCCCCCATTCCTTCTACCCGTCCCCGCCTTTACGACACGTGGTTAAATTTGGATGGGTAGTTGAATTAAATACTGTCCAACCCGTTCTCCCCCTCCTTCCCCCCTCCCTGTCCCTTTCTTCCCTCCCTACCTCTTCCCCTACTTAACTGTTGCCATACGCCTGGTCGCTGGCAACATCTATCGTCCAACGTTCAACGCTTAACTCTTACGGTTCTTTTTCTTCGGCTGTTTGCTCGACTTTGCTCGACTCAGCGATGTGTCGAATCCATCTATTTTGCGTAGGCTCTAAACACAGATAAACAAACACTACTGTTCCACTATTATTATTTCCCAGAATAGATTTTCGCAGCAGGCTTGTTTCTGACAGTTGGGCCAGATTACTTTTTTTTTTTTTTGCGAATGGTGGACTCAAAAATTTGTTAACCTGGTAACCCTGACTGCTTTAGTGACTCGGCCCCAACCGGTGAAACAAAAGTATGGCCCGATTTTGTAAAAATTAACAACAACAACAAAAAAAAACTGTCCATAATTACAACATTTACCGTGACAGCTAAATTTAACGAAGTCCGGCAGAGTAGATGGCTTATTAAAATTGTCGCAAAATATAATGACAAAGAAATTTATTTTCATTCAAAAACTGTATTTGGTAATCCTCTTCAGTACATGTATAAAACCATGGTCTTCTGTTTAATCTGCGACTTTTGTTAAATGGTCACTGGGTTGCTAAGTCAATCCCAGTAACTGGCTTACTTCGTTAGTCGTGGTGCCGAGTCTACGCGGAAAACTCCGGGTCCATTTGGTTACCTGGCCGAAAACCTGACCTGAATGATCTGTGACCTAGCTGACTCAATCCAACTCTGTTTCAGAGTCATCTTTACAAAACTGAACACAGCAAATAAAGATCACATTCCAGTCTATCCTATATTTTAGTATGACTAGAAAGAGAGACAACTAGTCTTATCTTATTCCCACAAGTCTTAATTCTTAATTCCAATCAAGATGTGATACCTGACGTGTTCACATTCCCAAATTTGTCATTAAAGGTCCCAGCTACAGAATTTACTGAAAACCGAAAATAGAGGTTTTATATAAAGTCTCTGCTAGTGCAGAAAATAATAAAAAATAGAAATAGAAAATAGAAAAATAATGTAGAAAATAATAAATAAAGGTACGGTTTCCATAAGTACCATAGCCGAATACACTGCTTATTGGCAACTATTGTAACACAAAATAAAAGGTAGATTTTGAATCGACCTTCAAGTCCTTATAGATTATTCCAAACATTTTGATGTGATTGTCACTGGAGAGCAACAACTTGTTTTGTAAGAAATTATTTAAAGCACATTGTGGGAAAAAAACCTAGTATACAGAAAATTTATTGGCTGTGTGAGCCATAACTGAAGAGCACCATATTATATATGTAACTTTCCTAAAGCATACCACAAAAAGACACCATACTGTTTAACATTCCTCAAGAGTGAAATGATTAATTTCAGTCATTGTCTGAGTGGCCCTATTCTTAAGCTACATGTCAACAACAGTTAGCGGACGTATGCGGCCTTAATTGTTCATTATTCGGAGCGTAATGTGGAGCACGTAGAATCTGGGTTAGGTTTTAGGTCTTTCGGAGTAGCGTAAGTTAGGTTTTAAGATAGGCTCGAGTGTACGGCAGTATTGGTCTTTTGTACTAGAATAAACCAACAAACGAACGTCAATAAGGCCTCATTGTAATCCAAACAATACCTAACTTATCCTAGCGAAAGCAAGCCTCACCTTCTTCTACAGTGCTGATTCCTACTCCACTGCTTGGCTTTCCTGCTCCAAGGTCATTCGCAGCCATAACCCGGAAACTGTACGCTGTGCCTGGCAACAAACCTCGAACCACGGCGGAAGTCTCATGACCCATCACGGTCACATTTGGGAGAGAATTTGCCCATTCCTCTGTAATGAAAAAAAAAAAGACTACTTGCAAAACAATAGTTTACAAGCTAGATAACAGTCATATTTCTTCGCGGGCCAAATACCATTTGTATCCTAAAATGTATAATTGTAGTTTACTCCACCATTAATTTTACCTGTCAGTCAGTTAATTACGTGCAATCAATACAAGATGGAGGATGTTTTAAGTTCGCAGCAGTGGTGTGATTTGTTGCAAAATTCGACTATTTATCTGGTCCACGTGGCTGAATGGACTGCTTATATGTCAAAGACATGTGCCGAAGGTACTAACTTCTGTTTCACAGATTACAAACATTGAATAACATCTAAATTTTCGCATGTAGTTTACAATGGCAGGCGTTCTCAAGTGTTAACACTGTACTATCCTTGAGTGCATAAAAATACCCAAAATTTCGTGAATAAGCACGATCAACACTTAAAAAGAAATAGACATTTTGAAAATGCACCTCTAAGTGAACCCAACATTAAAACGTATCAAGCAAACGTTAAGCAACGTTGATGAGATTAATCATATCAGTGGTGCCTCGTTGTAGGCAATGCATTATTAAATATAGAGTCATAGTTTTTTAACGCACGCCAATTAGTATCGTGTATGCATGCGTATTTTTTATTGTGCATATAGCTAATCGTTTGAAGGGTGGGGGAACAATTTGGCAACGTTTGCTCTTTTCTAGATAAATTGCATGATGAAAATGTTAAACGCTCTTCAGAATTTAAATTTATGCCAACTTCACAATGCTGTGTATAGGCGTGCAGTGTAATTGTTTAGACTGTATTCAACTGACTGTGATGATGTCTTACAATAATACGTTCAGGGCCCCCACAACGGGGGGGGGGGGGCAGGTGGACCCCCCGTACCCAGGCCCGGCCCCTAAAGGGGCCCCCACGGCCTAAACACCCCCCCCCCCCCGCAATTATGAGTTTTGATGACTATGAGTAACGTACTCGATTGGTGCGTATTGCGATTTTTGCATACTCCCAACAATAAATCCAATCCAACGGCAACGAGCACAGAGCAGGGGCTCTGTAGTTCAAGCCTGTCAGCTTGTTAGGCACCGAAACCTTCAAACGCAAGCAGCCCGGATTAATGAATGAATCAACCCGTTAAGCACAATATTATGGCCAACGAATATTACAACGTAGTGTAACATTTTTTCGATTTCAGACGGGGGAGGGGCCTGCTGTTGTCGTTAGTCCCAGGCCCTTAACTCTGATGTGGGAGCCCTGCATCGTTGCAGGAAAGTGAACGGATATTTGCAAAAATTTCAAACCAATTTAAAAAAAAAAAAAAAATTCGTATTTTTTAATTTTAAAATTAAGCTTTCTTTTTCAAATTTTTATAATTACGTAAAATACAATTATAAAATTGGTACATATATTAGCAAGTGATATCGAATTCAAGACACAAACACTCATAATCATCAAAACAAACCCTTTCATATCAGAAACCGTTTCCATCCGTAATGAATTACAAACGCCAAACGGTTTACTCTGCAAATGTAATATTAATTGCTCATTAACCCCAAAACTAAGCAATAAGAATGTGGAACCACCATTCCTGGGCCTGGGAAAACTCACAAGAAAATTTGTGCAGCCAGGAAAAAAAAAACAGGCTTAAGAACTACCTCAGAAATAAATTTCATTATTGTACTTAACATGTAAAAAGCTCAGACGAAGCCTTACATTCGATAGAAAAATTCGTGGAATTTCTGTTGGTTCAAAATTGTAATAACATACACTTCGACCAGACAATCACATTTTAAAAAAAGACAGTATAAACAAAATTGGACTAAGTTCCCAACCATCAAACACATTTAAGAGACAACAAAAGAAGAAATGGAAATGGGAGTGATAGACTTCGCCGCACTTTGAACACAGTTTAAATTCTAAGTGAATAAAATAAATCATTTAAAATCCAAGGAGCACAATGGAACATTGAGAAATGCCAAAAATGACGAAGTTCAACAGGCCGAGGCTCGCTTGACGATAAATGACATGTTTTTAAAATGTCGGCAAATATTCGTTTTAATTGTTTGTCGGTGGATACAGGGTATTAAAATGTGGTGACGTTCCGTTCGGTATCCAAGAGCACTATTACAGCTCTTGGATTACTATTATTAAATATATACATATTACTTACATTTCTTGTTTGTTGGGAGGTGGAAGGGGAGATTTTTTTTTAAGATTCAGGCATATGTGTGTGTAAGGGAGAAACATTTATTGGCCACACAGGCATTTTCGTTATTACGCGACAGAGGTGGCTTTACAGCATTCTTTGATAAATTGTAAACTAAAGGCCTGTAATGCCAGTCATCATTGATCATGCCAACCGGCGATTGATGACGCTGTAGAATTCTTAGCTAAACGTGACCACATTTTATTGATTGGATGTACCAACGAAGCCATTATAAAACAAAACGTTTATTGAATTTTTTTAAGTGTGCCTTCATGGTTAAAGTAAGCCGTTGCTACTACTCCTTACCGTTGCTATTACGTTTGCTACTACTCCTTACCGTTGCTACTACGTTTGCTATTGCATTTGCTACTACTCCTTACCGTTGCTACTACGTTTGCTATTACGTTTGCTACTACTCCCTACCGTTGCTACTACGTTTGCTATTGCGTTTGCTACTACTCCTTACCATTGCTACTACGTTTTCAAAGTTAACAAGGGGAAGTTATAACTACGAAAAAGGCTTTGGCCCGAGTGCAGGTGGCGCAATTTGCAATTTATTTTTAATCTGTAGGCTACTTATGTTCCTTTGTATGCTGAGCAGTGTATTTTAAATTTCACTTAAAATTCGTTTATGATACTAAAACTTTAAATACTAACTAGCATTAAAATGCATGTTAAACGTCCACTTTGACACTATAGTTTCCCCCCAGAATTGACATAGACCAACGAAATTCGATGTTTGGGGCCGTGTCATAGGTATTTCACTGCATTAAATATTTTAACGACATCAATCAAACAGTTTGGCCTCCACAGAATCACCTTTTCCTGATACTGAGGTTGTTGTTGTGCTTGGGACACTTTGCCATCACCTGGTGATCGACGCAATGAACGGATTTTCAAGTTTAACAGTTTGAAACGTAGGAACGAACAAGGCCCAGGTTCCTGTTATACTTGTAACAATTTATGTGACTACAATATTCCTGATGTTGTTGTTATTCTTGTTGGACAATTTTTCGCTACCATAGAGGCTACTTCAGAAAGGAGTTTGTGAACGAAAAAAAAAATGAAACTATTGTGTGCGCAGCGTATCTTGAGTCCCTACGGTATTTGATGAGCGGTTACGTCTTCCTGGAGGGGACGGCTTTAATCGACGGCCGCTATTGTTTTTGTAACCATCTAGGATATCAACAAGGCACTCTGCTACCGAAAACATACAATCGATTATCTGTGTTCGTTCGGAGGAGAACTCAAGATAGGCCGCGGACACTTTAGTATATATTAGCATACCAATTTCTACTACTTCAAATATCGTAAATTTTGAGGAAATTTTTATTTCGTAATTTACAAACTCTAGTATTCGTAAATGTCTGTAGGCAGGTGTTGTTCTTTTTTAGGATTACAGAATTACAAATATTTTATATTTGCCATTTACAAATTTTTTTCAAGGAATTGGAGGACTGATGAAGCACACCATACCATGTGTGTTTATAACTTTGTTTCAATTATTGAAGTGTGTTTAAAACGAAGTAGCTGCATCCTAAAACACACACCGTATAGTTTCAGTTTTAGACAACTTTTCCTATACAACACACTTCTTTTATTTTGCAAAAGTTCAACTTTTTAGTACGAGTAGATTTCAATTGTTGTGCGTTTTTAATGATGCTTAAGGGGGGAATGAGGCTTAATGGCGCGTCGACAGCTAGGTCATTAGCACCTACCACAGTCACAGTGCAGTGATCCGAGTTGCCACTGCACCACGCATTACAGAGATATTAAACAAACCCCGAATCTAGATTTTTCATACATCTGTACCTCCTGCAAAAAATGAAAAACTCCGGACAGGAAGACAGACTTATCACCTAATTGACACGCAACGTCTCGCGGAAGATGGTGACAATCAACAAGCAAGTGTCGGACTGGAAGTGGCCGTCGACACCAATGACATTCCGGAGGGACAACCCCCCCTCAAAAGGAAATAGTAAGTAAGTCGGGTGTGACCAATGTCTTAAGGTTATAACTTCTAATCGAACCTTGGGTTTACGTCACAAATTTGTCATTTCTATTTTCATCTCTGTGTATACCCTGTTTTCCTGCAAGAAATTTTCTCATTGCATGGCAAACACTATTTGCGATAAGGACAAAAGAAGCCGCTGTCTTCTTGCATAATGTTTAAACGTCACGCAAACCTGTTATTAATGCGCAGGAATATTAATTCTGATCCGATTTCATTCATCAACACAACAGCGTGGGAAGGTATAATTTGCATAAAATATAAGCTTCTGTTGTCAGTAGGTGGATCGGTTTTGTGTTTGTGCATGCAAGCATCAGCATGATAGATGAAGTCGTTAGCTTGAGTGGTTCATGTGGCTGGGTTATAAGTTTCCTTACGCAGCAAACTCACTGAAAATAAAACGCCAATATCAAAAATATACATATTCGTGGTAACAGGTAAAGAACGTCGAATTAATCATTTACTTTTGATGAAAGTGGCGAAATTATTGATTTCAGAGGGTAATTACAGAATTATAAATACTTTATATTTGTCATTTATAAAATTTGTTCTTCAAGGAGTTGGAAAACCGATGAAGCACATCATACCATGTGTGTTTAAAACTTTGTTTTAATCATTGAAGTGTGTTCAAAACGAAGTAGCCGTATTGTAACAGCATCCTAAAACACATGCCGTATAGTTTCATTTTTGGACAACTTTTCCCAACAACACTACTTCTTTTAATTTGCAAAAATTCAACATTTATTGTAGTACGAGTAGATTTCATGGACTTTTCGTGGAGGAAAAAACATCTCCACCGTTAATTTTCGTGTCTCGGTGCTGGATACGTTAACGTAATGCAGTAGGCTATAACATTGGTTGATGGTATTGTGAAGGTAATCCATTCCTTACACACATTCAGCACAAAATGAAAAGTTTTAGTTTATTAATTTAACGGAGGTAATCAGTTGAAATCATGGGAACTTTCATGAAGGAAAGAAGTATATGAAAGGATATGGATGGATACCAACGTCAAAACATTAGTTTTTTATACCTATTTTTTCAAAAATCTAGCCCTATTTTGACCCAAAAAAACCTACAAATGATCACTAGAAATCCGTAGAGAGGGGAGCGAAAGGGTTGACAACACTGAACGAACCTAGCATTACGTAACTAAACAGTCAGCCACAGAAAAGAAGCCAAAAGACGAGGCTGAAGAGTCAAAGAAAATATCGCAGATTACGCGGCAAATGCCACTGAGAGTAAATGTCAGGGAAAAAATGGATCTGGTGATGTTTATTTAGTTAAACGCAATCTACACAGAAATAGCTGAAACGCCATAAAAATAAATATAAGCGACAACGATTAAGCTCAATTTACATTAATGAGTACAAGGGACATACAGCCCTCTTAACAAAGACGACATGTGAAACTAAGTTTAAGAGTGTGACTTCGTTAAGGAACCTAATGACCATACCATGGTTTCCTGGATTACCGCCCAGAATTACTGGGAGTTCACCTTTTCGGCCAAAGCAAACATGGGCAGCCGGAAAGTAGGACTAAGCCAAAATATGCACCACCATAAGCGGCTTGGAACTGGAAATACACTCAGGTGCACGGTCCATGCATCAGGGAGATGTGGACCGTTTTGAGATGGGCTACCACAGCCTCCTTCAGTCTAGGCCAAAACACTGTTTTTTATCATATGGAGCTTGTTGTTAATCACCTGACCCCCACACTTCTTGCCAACAGTTAATTATTGTACAAAGTACTACTAAATGAACCTGTTATGAAAAAAAGTACGTCACTTATTTCAAGGAACCTTAGGCGCTGCTTGATGAGGCGCTGCAAGAGGCACTTCTCTATCAGCACTCTCACTGCCAGAAAACCCCAACATGGCTGGGTATAATGACCGCTCTCTTTAACCGCTCAAAAAGTGTAAAAGCTGGACAATGCCACTGGATTATGTGGATCAAATTTATTCATACACTACGTTGCACTCATGGAATTAGAAAAGATGACATATTTCTTGTGGGGAAATCTATGAGCACAAGCAAGTGCACGTCCTGTGGCGTACAACTCCGCCACACACACACACACTGAAAATGTGTGTATGCGAAAATGCCAAGAGAAAAGGACAGACACGAAACTGACAGGACGGTAAGCGAAAGTCACAAGACACACTCATTAGCAACATACACCCAGCTAATGACAGCAAAATGCGATTTCGACCCGTCAGTGAACATCTACACAGTGACGTGATTCCTGCTGGAAGACTGTGGTGTTCCTCTGAGTCCCTCTCAATAGGCCCGCATACGGGCACTGGAAGAAACACATACTCGTTTATCGGAGGAAAGGTAAAATTAACAAAATTACAGTTGCCGTGCAGGTGAGTAGAAAATCTCCCATTAGACTGAGCAGCCTGGCTGGACTCGAGAGGCAAGGTAAAAAAACGATTTTCTTAGTCGGACTGTTGGTCATTCCTAGAAGAGTAACTGCAATCTGGCTGCGCCGAAAGGGATGCACTCCAACCCCAGGCTTCAGCACAAGGGCTTTCTACTGGAGTTGTATGATACGCCCCAGTTGCAATGCGAACACCAGTATGATGTAACGAAAAAAGCTAAGGGAGAGACGAAATTAGGCTGAAATTAGGTTTGGGAATTTAGGGTCAGAACTTCAGGGTTAAGTCAGGTTTGGGGTAAGGATTAAGTTTGGAAAGAGGCCTACCAGTAAAAAAAAAAAAAACCATAGACTTGAGGACCTCCTAGCAGGAGACAGGAGAGGACCAGCCAGGAGGCTGGCCCGAAGGCTAACTGGTTTTGCATGGCCGGGCGGCTCCTTTTATGCGATTTGGTTACCCCTGGCAACCGCAAAATAGCCTGGGTATTATGGGTAAAGAAGTTTCTCGAAGGTTCTAGATGCAGGAACCGGAAAGGAAAGTACAAGGCATGCGCCCATCAAAGGAAGATTAAACCAGACCTTTAAGATTGGCCATTGGCCCCAGCAACATAAGTCCACAAGAGTAGCAACATGGTGGACTGTCTAGGATTTCAAAAGAGGTGTTACTTGCTGACTTACAAACTAACGCTCCTTAATCCGATATCGAGCATACCAGCGAACAATACGAGTGAAAAATCTGTACTCCATTGGCATTCCAATACAAGTCTGCTAACGCTCTACTGCTAAGAATCTCCGTATTTTGCTATCTTCAATCTCAATCAGATTTCACGGTTGTGGATCGATTTTATTTTTACATCTTCTTCCTTTTTAATTAAGCTAATAATGCCTGAAGGGAGGTGTAGCAAGACTCGTTTCCTCACAGGGAACTAATTTTAACGATGCGGAGCAAGAACTGGCAACAACTAACCAGTTCTTTGTTCTGGTAATTTACGGTTTTGTTTCTTATTTCAGTGCACGACTGTTATGAGCACTAAATCATTTACCCTGTAATTGCTTTAAAGGGGCAACCAGGCAAGCCTGCTATCAAAGAGCAGTCACAAGAACAGTGTTTTTGAAATTACTGGTACTAACATCAACCAATAAAAGTATTATACTTCCATTCAACCCCCACACGAGAAAAGGTAACCAGGGACAATTCCTTCTTTCATAGAAAATAGCACAAAGAAAAATGTCTGTCCTGTTCAGGTTTTACA